>JAANSK020246476.1:0-13706 GCA_011763485.2 Isoetes engelmannii
AGCTCTGAAATAGCTTGTACCTGAGTCGAGGAATCAGAGAGGCTGCAGGCTGCTGAATCCCCTGAAAGATCCACAACTGCTGCCGCTTCCAGATCAGCCACAATTCGTGCTTTCAATCTTAGTAAGCTTGTACCATAACTTAAAAGTTATGAAGGGCACATTCTCATTTAGATCATTAGAAAAAAGTTATGGCTATTTTACAAAAAATACTGCTAACATAGGGGCATTTTCGCAATTACGTAAAATATTAAGGGCATTTTTAAAATTTGCCCAAAATAAAAACAATAGTTCAAAAACACTGCGTACATTATGACTTGCACATGACCTGCAAAGTAACAGAATATCTCTAGCCGCCTTATAAAACACATCAAACAAGGGTTTGCCGCTACAGGCAACCTAAAAAGCTAGAAATCCAATAGTAGCAAGTTCTAGAACCTACAACCCAAAAAGATACCTATTCCGCCATTGTGTCCCGAAAAATCTGGCCATCTTTAAAAATAAATTTTCTATGAGATGAGATAAAAAAAAAAAATCAGCATTTTCCAAATATTTTTGCCAAGAAAATTGGAACCGCATGAAATAGAGGGCGGCATTTTTCCCAATGGGGTGGGCCACTAAATTGGAGCCGGGCCATCCAATAAGGAATCCTAATGGTATTGACACTTTGCATAAATAAAGTCACGCCTCTCTCGAGATTAAAGCATAGAGCCTTCTCTTCTCTCGTGAAGCTCCTATATATATCACACTTCTCTCTTCTCTTTTGACCTTGTTACATAATGGCTATGGCGCGGATCTTGCTCTTCCTCTTTTTTATTTCTCTATATCACTGCCATCAGGCAAGTTTCCAGATTTTAATGCCGATCATTTTTATCACCATCTCATCACATGTTTTCTTCACAGATACATGCCGCTGCAGAGGATTTTGGACTTAAGGTAAACATATTTCATGCATATAGAATATAATCGTTTTTCTTCTAAACTTCATTCATAGATTATAATCTTTTATCTTTTAAACTTCATTTTGTGTTACAGAATGGTGGAAGAAGAGGATTATTGACGACTATTGGTAAGATTAATCAAACAAGGGCAAAAAAAAAACAGAGTTTAATACGATTTTTAAAAGGCTAGGCAATTTATGATGATTTATGACGATGATTTGGATACAGATTGTGGATCGGCTTGCAATTATCGGTGCTCAAAAGCAAGCGGGCATGATCGATGCATAAAGTACTGTAATATATGCTGCGGCAAATGCAACTGTGTGCCTCCTGGTACTGCTGGAAATAAACAAGTGTGCCCCTGCTACAACGACATGAAGAACTCTAAAGGGGGTCCTAAATGCCCTTAAATTACTCTATCTTATCCTGCTTGGATTGAGGAGTAAATAAATAATCTCCTCATCATGTCCATCTGCTTCAATCTTACTTAAATCCTTTGTATTTGCCTATTCTGATCCAATAA
Source organism: Isoetes engelmannii (assembly GCA_011763485.2). Classification (NCBI taxonomy): domain Eukaryota; kingdom Viridiplantae; phylum Streptophyta; class Lycopodiopsida; order Isoetales; family Isoetaceae; genus Isoetes; species Isoetes engelmannii. The sequence goes on from JAANSK020246476.1 coordinate 1,462, forward strand.
ATCGAAACAGCTGTATATTTTTCATCTGCTTTCTACCATATCAAAAGTACAGTGCCTTACTTTCAACCAAAGTGTTGCATCAAGCATGAGATTGACATCTTAGTACACAACAATTTCTTATTTATTATGCGCTAAATTGTAGTATTTGTAAAAAACATTTGGGGCAGAATTAAACCAAATTGAATGCCATTCAACATATGATGAGTGACATATCATTTTGTTCATAACCTTGTCCTTTTGAATGTTGTAAATATACATATTTTTTGTTAACATCTGCAAGCAATGTATAGTTTTATGCTTGTCATCCGTGGCTTTTGTGTATCGTTTCAATTCTCTAAGCGAGCTGTAGAGATCCAAGCATACGACCCAATTGTGGTTATTGTCAATGTTTTGTTGTGAAACTAAGTTAAGTTGGAAAAACGTGTATTTGTCTAGTATTTTATTACATATACATTTCTTTCAACTCTCTATCAACCATATCTACACATGAAACTTACAGCACACATAAGGTGTCCCATAATCTTAGAATCCATCTCTTTTTCATGATCTCGAGTACAACATTACATGCAAATGTCCACCATTGACCATTATAGATCATGATTACAAGGCAAATTTTTATGATTCTTCACAAAAGGAGTGAATGGTCCCACATTTGATGGAAGAAATTCTATAAAAATATAGTGCAAAAAATGCAGAAAATTGTTGATAAGTGATGCAAAGCGATGGTGTAGGGCAATAAGAAAAAAGTAGAAATATGTGTGTAGAAGATTCTAGGGTGGCGAACTCCACCTCACAAGATAGGTGTTGGAATAATAGAGTGGGATAATGGAAGCTGCAATCAGCCCAGCCAAAATCCAGCAAGAATCTGGTGGTGACAGGCTGTGGAATTATTCCAAAGAATAAAAAGGGCGGCTAGACCGGACTAGAAGCATAGATTTGATTGTGGGCCCCAAATAGGTTACACATACCCGATATCAGCATTACACTCTCTCACAGCCTGTCTTGGGTGTCACTTTCTTTAGAAACATCCAGTTCCTGCCCTCATCTTCTAAAAGCTTGTATTTGGTTCTTTTTTTTAATCCCTTTTTTTAATTTTGCCCCTTTTGACAAGTCGTCTTCGTTTGCTTTTCCTTTTTCTCCTTTGTCTTCGACTTTGACACCCATCATCTCTATCCTAATATTCCTTGCTTATTCATTTGGGACCTAAGAATGACAACTTAATGCAGCATGCCCATACAATACTTTTAACTAGATACCCTTCTTCTCTGACTTCTATTTCATCCATATTCCATGCATCATCTTAACCTCTTATCCTCACATTACGTGAGCTTCCGCGAAATAAAGGATTGACATAGACAAGACAATAAGCATTCAAGAATTGACCATTTGACACAAAACACAGCTAATTGGTTGAACAATGTGAGAAGACTCTTTGAAGCATCTGCAAATCATGGTTGTTAGCTTAAGCACTACTGGATTACGCATACTCTAGTATCTGAAAGAACATGGTTTCAAATTTAGCCCTTCTCATTGTTGATTTTTAGAAGTAGAAACTGAGGCAAATAAATTTGCCATCAAAATCAATGAAGTTGCATGAGAAATAATGAGAGGTAATGAGTTACCATTGAGTAAAATGAACAAATGGCATACCAAGAATGCAAATGCAATGTTTAAGATTGTTAGAAGAAGATTTAACCATGCATTTTCTCAAAAGACCGTGTATGAATTATAAATCTTCTAGGATAATTCTAGGAAAGTGTTTTTTTTTTCCTTTTCTTAAAAAAGGAAAATATCACCACCTAACAGAGTAGTCATTTTTCGAAGTGAGAAGGCCGTGTAAGACAGGCTGGATCAGAGTTAGTGGTTCCAATATATATACGCTTCCTTTTCTTGTTTCAAAACACGCCTCTACCATTTTCTGTTTCTTGGATCACCATGGCCACTACCCGATTTGTGCTCTCGCTTTTTCTATTCCTCGCCGTTTCTGCATTTGTTCAGGTAGCTTGATCAATCTTTTTAGCTCATCGATTATGCTATTTTGGACTATCCTTACAAAATTTGTCCGTTCCTTACAGATTGCCTCTGCTGATGGAGTTCCTGCTTTTTATGTAAGCTTCTGTACAATTCCCCTGTTTTTTCTTTCATGATCTTTGTCGTTCTTTTTCTTTTTTCGTTTTGCAGGATGAAATGATCTTGTCAATCTTTTGTTTCAAAGTCTCTCGCTGATTTTGTTAACTTGAAGCTCTGTTTTCTTGATGATCTTGGCATTCTTGCAAGATTTCTCTGGTTTTGTTAATTTTACCGTGAAGGTTCATCATGCATAAGTCTATCAGCTTTTCTCCATCGTTTATTTTACTCATACATTCTTGATCTTGAGAGATTTTAACTGGTTATTCTTGGAGCATCTCTATTCTTCACTCATGGAAGGTTTAACTGCTTTTGCTTGGATTATTTCCATTCTTCATCTGGAAAGGTTCACCTGCTTATGCTTAAGAATTATTTCTGATCTTTGCAATTTGATAAACAGGCAGCTTCAAGTTCTCGTCATTTGGGTCAAATAGGTAAGAACTGCTGGCGCCAATTATGTGAAGAAACCTATGCTAGTATTTTCTTTAAAAGTAATAACAATATCAAGTTGTTGATGACAGATTGTGCGTCAGCTTGTGATTATCGATGCTCAAAGGCTTCATTTCAGGACAGATGTCTTAAATATTGCAACATATGCTGCGCAGATTGCAACTGTGTGCCACCAGGCACAGCGGGAAACAAAGAAGTCTGCCCCTGCTATAACGACAAAAAGAATTCTAAAGGAGGACCCAAATGTCCTTGAACCCCTTCAACAACACCAACAAGCAATATGTATATTTCTAGTTTCCCTGATCATCTCGTGTTGATAAATTGTTTATGTATATCCAGCTTTTCTTGTAATAATCTCATCAATAAAGCAAATGGGCGCCGCCCAATTTTTTTCTTGTAATGTATTTTCTTGGTTAAGTTATCTCGAAAGTTCTATAAGCATTTCAGCCTTTCAGATGTGGACATATAAGCATTTCAGGCTTTCAGATGTGGACATATTTCAGGCTTTCAGGCTTTCACATGTGGACAAATGCCTGACATGTATATGACTACATGCCCTTCGTGTGGAACTAGATGGTGAAACACATGGCAAAATCATGTGTTTCTTTCACCAGACTTTCGACCTTAATAAGCTCGAAGTTAGAATATGCAATTGTGAAAATGGCCGATCCCCTATGCTAAATCTCCTTACATAATTTGTTTTTGGGCAACCTATTTTTTTGCAAAATTGCGAAAATGCCTGTGTTTTAGGGGGTATTTTTGATAAAATTACTATAAATTTTTGCACGATCCAAATAAGAATGTGCCCTTCAGACAGATATAGATGAGGATGATATATTCCTATCAAAGCTAGAGGATGGTATCTTCCTATCAAAGCTAAAATCATCAGATATAGATGAGGATGATATATTCCTATCAAAGCTAGAGGATGGTATCTTCCTATCAAAGCTAAAATCATCTGAGTCGGAGTCGGAGTCGGAAATCTTAAGTTATGATTACGATTTATTTGTATTTAAGATTTAACGTAGCTTGTGATTCCAGACTCCGATTCCAGTAACTTTTACTTCGATGGGAAGATATCATCCTCATCTATCATTCATCTTAAGGGCACATTTTTATTTGGTCATCAGAAACAAGTTATGGTCATTTTACCAAAAATACCCTTAAAACAGGGGCATTTTCACAATTTTTGTAAAAACATTAAGGCATTTTTAAAATTTGCCCTTTTTTTTTATCCTTAGGTGACACCAATGCATACAGCTCTAGATGCAAAAAAGAAAGTTGCGGTGGGCTCGTATACTTTAAAACAAGATGGTGACGCTTCACGGGATTGCCCTCCTTGTTTGGTAGAAAGGAAAGTTAAAAGATAGTTGTAATTTTTGGATCCATGGTGGTCTAACTATCACAAAATCTGCATTTGGTTGCCCTCTTTTGTTTGAAAGAAAGAATGTTAAAGATAGTTGAAAGGTATTATTAATACACGATGGTCTAACTATCACAAGGTATCAGCAAAAATTTTAGTGGCCCTGGCGGGCCATTTGGCCCTGAATTACCTATTTTGGGGAAATCCTCTGGCCGGCCTGAGTAGGATGAGTTAGCTATCTAGGAGGTGCATATTCGCCATTTCATAGCACTTCATTGGCATATCAAATACTAGAATGGCCAATTCATTATTTTGTGGTCTGGGACGTACCAGTATTTTGGCCATTTGAGTTTGGTGGATGAAGGACATTGGCTAACAAAGTGGCCATTTAAAGTACGTTATTCTTGTTGAGAATAATAACTTTGCTATACCATTGTTATAACTTTATTGTCCAAATATGGTAATAGTAGTGATATCTATCATATAAATTATAACTATGTTTGGTAAAACATGTATTTTGTGAACTTTAGTTGCAGAATCGGATTGCATTTGCATTCGTTGAGTCTATCCACCTATAACTTGAGTTGTTAGATTTATATGAGCATATAATTTGAGGTGTGAGGATTAAATGAATGGTACGTCGCGATCTAAATTTTCTATTTGTTAAATTTGCCACATGAAGTACTAAAATTTTGAAGAAGGAATCGCCATTTGGGTTAGACTTACGCTGGAAAATATTAGCAAAAATGGCCATTTCAGGCTACACTTGAACAACTAAATTACATAAGGAATGGCCAATTCATTTCACTTAGAAAAAATTGTAAGGTGCATAAAATTTTCCCTGCAAGGTTTGCATTAATGTTGGTATATACAACTTGTAAAATATATAGAGGGAGGATCTAATTCTTTTGTTTCACTTATAAATCCATAGGTATCTCTAAGAATATTTGTGATTTTTATTCTTCCAATGTAAAATGCTAAGCCCATTTCATCCACTGCTCTTTCGTTAGATAAACTTGCAAGAGTTACATGGAGGCTAAGCACATTGCTTTGTTGTATATATATCTTATGTAAAGGAACTTTATTTGTATTGCTAATCCTGAACGCAAAGACCAAACGCCCCAGTTTGCAATGGTTTGCAAACCGTACGAGCTAGAAAGCTTCCATTTATTTATTTATTTTTATTTTTTTGGGAAGAAACCATTGGTATTTGAAGTGAAAATTAGGGCAAATGTTTACGGTCTGTATTCTGGCTGGATGGGCTACGGGGGTTTTTAGAAGTTTTTATTTTGTATAGTTGAACAGGGGCAGTAGTAGGGGCGATGGCGATGGCGTGAAGATCAGTGGGTGCGGGTCGGCTAGGTGGGATGCACAGGGGCTTCGCTATGATGCAGGGCGTCAGATCTGCTGGGTTTGTTTTTTCTGAAGTACTCTAGAACACAGTGTAGATATCACTGTTTAGTAGGCTACATCAGAATATAATTGCTTGTGGACATAGGTAGTGGAACCATAGGCAGTGCTATGCACCAGATAGTTGATGTGCTAAGCCCATCTTAGGTATCAAAGAAGTATGCACTAGCTATGTTGTCGAGTTTAAAGAAGTTAACAACCATAAATGCGCCCCCTAAGATGCAGCTAGGGGGTGTATTTGTAGATCCTAACTATTCAAAACTGACAACACTAAAGCATCTGGCTGCTTCCCTTGTTTCCATAAGTGAGGCTCATGAGCATATACCTGATGCGCAACACCGTCTCCGATACCCATGGTATAAATTAGTGGCTATTCTTCGCCATTTGGCAAAACTTTGGGCTTGACTATTAGGGTTTTGGTGATTTTTAATAGGATAAAAATCTCAAAAAATAAAGAACTTTAGCCAAACATATAGGACTCTTCAAATGTTTTTTAAAGATTCGCCAAAGTATCTACAAATTACCAAGGTATTTTTCTTACTTTAGCCAAATTATACTAGTTTTAATTCAATTTTTACAGAATTTCCAATAAAACTCCAAAATCCTTATAAGTATGGCTAAAGTTTTGTTTTTCTTTTTAGAGACTTTAGCCAAAGCATTGTTAGAAATTAGAGAAATTCCGTGCAAGTATAGGCAACCAAGTTCATGGTTTAAAATTAAAAATTTCTTAATTTATACCCTGCCGATACCCCCACCTATAACCCATATTAAAAGACTTGAGAGTAAGGCTAGCAGAGCACATTTTCCAGCATCTAAGTCACATTCAACGAAGCGGCTTGCTTTGATCCATATGGACCTATATGGTACTATCAAACCACCAACAACTGCTGGCGTACTATATTTTCTGATATTCTTGGATGATTTTTCAAGGAAGTTCTTTGTGTATTTCTTTAAACTAAGGTCAGACCTTTGACTACTTTCAGAATTTCAAGATTTCTATTGAAAAGTTTACAGGAGATCGTATTTTAATTCTAGGGTCAGACAATGAAGAGGAATTCTTTTGAAAATGCTTTTGAATAATTTTGTATGTACCATGGCATTGTGCATCAGTTGACTGATAATTCAACACCTGAGCAAAATGGTCAAGCAGAAAGAGTTAATTGAACTAAAGGAGTTTACTTGTAGCAATGGATTTGCCTGAAAAATTTTGGGGAGAAGCTGTAATCACAGCAGTATACTTGATTGCAAGGCTTTTGAATGCCTAGCTCTGCCCCAAAAATGGAGATTTTTATCAAGCATTGCATTTTTATTGATATTGTTCCAATAGAAAAGCTTTCAGGTTCGTTGATCTTGATTCAAATAAGCTAATTATCAGTTGTCATGCACATTTTAATGAGTCTAAGCCTTGTTTTCTACTTTTATCTGCTGATGTTTCTACCTTCATTAAAGCACAGTTTCATTATTTTTGGACAATACTTGAATTTGTGGACTTTTCTTGGAAATCTTGCTTCAATGACAGTTTCCATATACTAACTGACATCCCCAGCGAGTGTTGCATATGCTCCGGCAATAAGCGCATGAATATTGAGTTTGTCAGTGTTGGGTAGCTTCTTTTTATTGGAAGGAGCTCCAGCATAATTGATAGTCTCTATCTCAAGAGCGATCACTAGCAGTTGGCCTCCGTCTCTTCTTCCAACAATTCATAACTAAAAGGGGTTCGTCACTCCCACCAAGTGAAATGGCCTCCGAAATTCTACTTCTGTTCGTCCATCTGAGGCTCTTCAACTCTACCCAAGTCGAGCAAAAGGTGTCGTCCAGCGTGCTAAACAAACAATGGAACTTTTCAATGGCATATCCTAATCAAATAGAGCATCTTCGCTCACATCAGTCGGCCAACCTTTCATCACCATCAAGGATGTATCCCTCCATGAATCATTTCCATCTATAACCCTAACAATGACTAAGAAACATGTTTATTGAAGATATATAAGATATCGCGCATCAAAAGCAGGGAAAATTTTAAGCACCTTACAATTTTTTCTAAGTGAAATGAATTGGCCATTCCTTATGTAATTCAGTTGTAGAAATGTAGCCTGAAATGGCCATTTTTGCTAATATTTTCCAGCATAAGTCTAACCCAAATCGCGATTCCTTCTTCAAAATTTTAGTGCTTCATGGGGCAACTTTAGACAAATCGCGACGTATTATTGATTTAATCCTCACACCTCAAATTATATGCTCATATAAATATAACAACTCAAGCCATAGGTCGATAGACTCAAACAATGCAAATGCAATTTGATTCTGCAACTAAAGTTCACAAAATACTTGTTTTAGCAAACATAGTTATATTTTATTATAGATATCACTACTATTACCACATTTGGACAGTAAAGTTATAGCAAAGTTATTATTCTCAACAAGAATAACGTACTTTAAATGCCCATTTTGTTAGCCAATGTCCTTCATCCACCAAACTCAAATGGCCAAAATGTTGGTACGTTCCAAACCACAAAATAATGAATTGGCCATTCTACTACTTTATCTGCCAATAAAGTGCTACAAAATGGCGAATCTGCACCTACTAGATAGCTAACTCATCCTACTGAGGCCGGCCAGAGGATTTCCCCAAAATAGGTAATTCGGGGCCACTAAAACTTTCGCTGATCAAAAGGGTTATTCATCCATGAAGCTCTTACCACGAGTCTGCCAGCATTTGAAGAATAGATAGTGACAAACTCAATGAAGGTCCTTTCTTATAGCAAAGTGCAGTAGCCAAAGATGGCACATTTGGCTTTGGCATTATAGTAGTCCATATATAATGCAGTGTAGAAGCCCATATATAATGAAATAGTCCGGAACCCTTCAGTGAAGGGTCTTCAATCCCAGGAACTGGTCACATACGACATGAATTAAATTATACATTCAGTAGCGGCTTCAGTGAGGGCCCCTCTGGCATCGGAGTAGGCCAGGAGAGGTTGTGGTGACCCTCGATCACCTCTTCAACACCAAAACTCAAAACTCCCACCGGGACATCTTTGAAATGGCACTGTTCATGTCTCCCACGAATCCTTTGGCAACTGTGCGGCCATCCCTGAAAATGTGAACCACATGTATGAGTACATGAATCAGATGTGCAGGCTAGTGAATACCCACTACAAATAAGAAAAAACCACAATGTGCATTTCACTAGCCGCTCAAATTGGGCGCCTCTCCAATTTGGTTGCCCTGTAGCAATACCACAAACGCGTGACAAAGGACTCCTAAATGGGCGCCCACCTAAATTAACACAATCTCCCTAGCCTACTAACCTAGCATACATCACGAGGGAGCTAAAATTGGGCGCCCCCTAATTTGCTCTTCTATGATACGTTCAATCATATGTGCAGGCAAACACCAAGGGGGCCCAAATTGGGCGCCTGCCCAGTTTGGTCCATGTTGAGACTTCCATCAGAAAGACAGGCATGCATTAAGAGGGCCAAATTGGGCATCCTACCCAATTTGCTCCCTCTGAAGAGTTTGCTCATAAGGGGCAGCATGCACTAGGGAAGCGCAAATTGGTCACCCGCCGAGTTTGGCCCATGTTGTGACTTCAACACGAAGAGGATTGCAAGGCACTGAGAGGTGGGGGAAATTGGGCACCCCCCCCCCCAATTTGACCCATGTGGTGAGTTCCAACACATAATGGCTTGCATGCATTTGAGCGTGGCAAATTTGGCAATCTGCTCCCTCTGGAGATTACGCCCATCAGGGCAAGCATGCACTAAGGAAGCACAAAGAGGTCTCCATAACAATCCTTTATTGTGGAGCATGATCGATCTAGCTGCAGATATAGGTTCAGATCGATTGCCCATCTCCTGCATGAAATAAAGCAGCAATTAGTTAGTATGCAACACCAAAAAATGACCGGATTTCACATTAAACATACACTAATTTGTATCCAAATCCAATTGCAAAACTTTGAGAGGAGAATCAGGTGAGCTTCCGAGAGCACAGTGTGCTTCAGGAAGGGAATAGAGAGTGGTTCTGGAGAAACACCCGGGCCATACGAAGTTTTTCCCGCTAATCTGTGGTCCCTCCAAAACCAACTGCATGCAGACTCCACAAATTAGAAAGTAAGACAAAATTAACTGCATAGGATGATAATCACACGTAGGAAGTTTATTTGGGGGTGTGTCTTGGGAATGGAAGCAGATATGGGAGTCTCCATTGGGAAAAGAAACAGATATGGGAGTCATATTTGGGAAATGAGATCCTATCAAAATAAGCTATGTGGCTACAAAAGGTATTTTGCCATGCCACGTGTGTATGGATTAGGAAAGGGCACTAATCTTTTAATTGGCCAAAGCAAAATTCTTACGTGGATTTTCTCTATATTCAGATAGGGCCCATTCGAAATCCCATGTTTTCTCTAATGGAACAAGCAATGTGCACAGAGTTAGCATCAATCCAGGAAGCATCAACTTGGACCCTTATCCCAAGACCAGTCAACAGGACAATTGTTGGATCTCGATGAGTTTTCAAAATGAAATACAAGAGTGATGGAACTGTAGGCAGGTACAACGCCCATCTTGTAGCTCGAGGTTTTACTCAAGTGCCCAGGATTGACTTTGATAGGTTAATTGCTCCTGTAGTTCGAATGACTTCAATCAGAACACTGCTTGCATATGCTCACCAAAACCATTTTTACATTCATCATATAAATATCACTGACGCTTTTTTACATGGAGATTTACAAGAAGCATTGTATCATGAACAACCAACAGAATTTGAAGAAGGCAACGATCTGGTCTGTAGGCTTCACAAAGAACTATATGGATTGCGCCAAGCTTCTCGAACCTGGTATTCAATCTGAACAACTCTTTTATACTTAAATTTCCAAACTAGTACTTCAGATCCTAGTGTTTATTTTCGTCTAGTTCCTAATCCCTTGTTTGTTTAGTGCGAATGATTTAGTCATTGCCTCAACCTCTGAATATGATCTATGTTCTCTCAAGCTGCAACTTCGTCAACAGTTTCCTATGAAAGAGCTTGGATCGATACATCATTTTCTAGCTAAGCAAATTTAGTACGATAGGTCTTTAAGCTCTTTACACTTGCATCAAGAGGAGTTACCTTTATGATTTGATTAATAGAGTTGGCATGCTCTCTTGTAATCATGTCAACACTCCACTCGAATTTGAGGTGACCCTTCATGCATGATCCCACTTGCTCAGATAACATGTTGTTCCTTAGAGACAATTACAGAAACATTCCTGGAACTCTAAATTTTTCAGCTGCTTCCATTCGTCCAGATCTGTCCCTTCCATTGCCCAAGCTCAGCCAATTTTGCATAAACCCTCGACACATCATTGCCTATCCTTCCTTTTATTTTTGCATAGTCTTTTAGAAGATTTGAAAGGCCTTGATTTAAGGAGGGGCGTTGGAATTTCTAAATCAAGACCTTGCTTATTGTAATTCCTTAAGTTATGGAATTGATTTGTAGTTGGATATTTAAGTAGATTATACCTTAAGTTTAGGTTGAAACTCCTTTTGGTTCAGATCCAGTTTCAATAGACCTAGATAGCATGGGGAAAGGTCAGGTTTGGGTTAATGGACAAAGTATAGGACGTTTCTGGCCATCAATATTGACTCTACAAACAGGATGTCAGTTATGTGATTATCATGGTCAGGGTGCCAAACTGGCTGCGGACAACGTTCTTAGCGAATGTGAGCAGGCATTTCCAAATGTAGAATCCTAATCCACATGATCATACTGAATTTAACTGCTCATATTGTGCTTAACTTGAACTGTGTTTGCGATACATAAACTTCTTGCTTGCAGGTTCCTGAAACACCTTGCTTATTCTTACTTGAGAAAGAGCTAATTTCGCATTCGTATGACTGAGCACATGTTATATTAGAACTGACCTTTTTTTATATCTTGTAACTTCTTACAGCCTTGTCTAATTGCTGATATCTGTTGATATGTGACAAATCTTGGTTTACATATTGCACACATTGAGAAATACTGGCTGATCAGGTTGATCTAAAAAATGATTAAAAAAAAAAAAAGTTACATGCTAGAGCTTATGTACACCTACCTTATCAAGGATACATTACTGATGTGCTGACGCTGGGACTTCCAAGCTTTGGTCTGATATGAAAATGCAGGCTACTATGGATTTAGGAGGTGACTTGAATATCAAACACCTAATAAGAGAACTTTGAGCTCTGGTATATTATCTGCTTCAATTTCTCTAGGGCTATTTCAATGAGTTTGCGTTTATTTAGGAAGCAATCCCTTTATTCAGTCTAATCCCATTGCAAAAGCATAAATTACGCACAAGCTTGAGGTTAAACCTACTTAAACTCATGTAAAAAGGAAAACAACAAAAAATAAAAACTAGCAGTAAGGCAGGCTTGGGGCAGGAGCTAGGGGAGAAAAAGAAAGGTTGTAGGCAAATGTTGAAGCTAAATGAAGATATGATTCAAATATAGATACAATAAATCATACTTATCTAGCCTAATCGAGCAACACAAGACCAAAACACCCCAACCACCAAGAATTAGAGAAACTCAAATGGGTCTATGAAATGATGCATATACCATCCAATCAATCCGACAAATTCTAACCAACTTGAAATGACAGGAGAAAGCAAGTGGAAAAGGTGAAGCATACAAGATGACACATGACAAACTACCAGTGTGATGCCACAAAACTAAGAGAAAAAAAGATCCAAACTTGATAGGTCCGAGAACTGCGAAGATTCAAATAACCTAGGATAAAACCATTACAAAACCCATGCAATTCCCATACAACCTCTAAATGCAAGGCTCTGAATTACCATCTTAATGCAACAATCTTCCTCTACTATTGTTGAAAGAAACAACATCACGCAAGATCAAGAAAGAA
>JAANSK020246487.1:0-13703 GCA_011763485.2 Isoetes engelmannii
CACAAAATCATAGCCAAAACCTTATTGAAAAGCATACAAAAATACAAAAGGAACCCCCTGTTATTTTGCTAGATATTGGTCTTAGTGTTCATTGCATAGTACAAGCAATCTTCCAACTGAAAGTGACTTATAAATTCCAGAAGAATATATTGGAAGTATATTTTGATGCCCACTTAAGCCCAAACTAGTTTATGAGATGCACAAACTGATTTATGAGAACCACAAACCACATATTTGGAGAATATATATTAGCAAAAAGTAAATGTGAACCCCACAACCTGCATAACAAAGTCAACAATTATCCATATCGTCCTTCGGGACATGGTCTAGTGGTAGGACCTTAAACTGCCACATCTGAGGTCACATGTTAAACTTGGATAATATCGGTCTAGTAATGGGGACCTTAAAATTCCATTGGTCGAGGTTACGGGTTGAAATCTGGCCAATATTGGTATAGTAATAAAGACCTTAAAAATTCCATTACACCGAGGTCATGCATTCAAGTATGCTCAATCCTATGGTAGAGACCTTAAAACTTGCCATATGTAATAGATACATGTAAAGTAGCTCCTAGCATAGAATCGAAATGATCGCGCATTGATAGTGCATTGGATTCCATGTGATATATAGAATAAAGTGAAGTAGAATAGATTCATGATGTGATAATGAATAGACTGGCGTCCTTCAATAAAAAAAAAAAAGGAGGGGGGGGGGACAATTATCCATGTCAAACATAATATTCATGGTCGATATCATATGCCAAACCATAAAGAATGCTCTTGCATAACCTCTATGTCAGACATCGTGCCTAATGCCCATAACTTGGATGCATGCAAGTCTACCTCAAGCTATAGTTTTCATGAGAAAATCAAGTAGTTTGGAGTTCTAGAAACAAGCATAAAACCCAAATTATCAAAGCAAAAAAGGCGGAGCAAGAACTACATAAGCAACAAAAATAAATAATAAGAACAAATCAACCTAGATAAAGCAACCACGGGCAACAATTCTACCATCCATAAAGATGATTAGTAATAGAACACATAAGCTAAAGGTCAAATGCAACCATAGTCCTACTATAATAGAATTGACAACAGATATCTATGAGTTGGAAAAGTGGAAAATAAAATGGGGCGGATATATCCATGGATGGCTATTGTAAAAATAAAATAAAAAACAAATGAAATCAAGGCAACACACATCCGCGCATATCCATGGGAATGGGAAAAATTGCACCAATAATAATCTCAGCACTTTTTTACTTTACATATAGAACATGAAATGGAAAGTCGCATGTGACGTTCCAAGTATTTATACGAGTATAAATACATGATACGTCACAATGAATAATTAAGAATACGTAAGTACTATTAATTATTCATTAAGAATAATTAGCTATGCTAAATTGTCATTTAATTAAAGATTTAACTAACTAATTAATTAACTAAAGACTAACTAATTAGTTAATTGGAAATAGAAGACCACCTAGCCAAATTCGATTGGCTCGGAGGAAGTTGCTAAATTTGGCTCCGATCAAATTGGGGATTCTGTCCCAATTTGCCCCAAATCGATTTGAGGAAGAAGGAGCATACCTTGGGAGGAAAATCAGCCAGCTGAAGAAGATGAGTAGCTTGTGAGTCAACGGATCAGGCAATGACATTGGTTAGTAGGACTAGTTGATCCGGTTTTCTTTGCTAAGGTGACCCTTGATTGAGTAGATGAATGGTTCAATCTTATCTTAATGTTCGGCCTCGATTTGGACCAATGCACACCCACACATACATTACTAATACCCAGAGTAAAAATTACGGACGATTAGTCGCCAATGGGCTATTTGTTTTTTAAGTTAGAGTTTGATAGATTAGTAGGATCAATTTTGCACTCTGTAGGATTGCAATCGGCCATTTATGATTCTTTTTATCTTTGCAGAGAAAAGAATCGCCCACATCATAATTCCTTTATGGGCATAATAAAATAGGATTAGCCCATATATGATTTCTACATATTTATGTCAAAAGGGAATAGCCCAAAATAACAAGAACATTAATGAGGTGATACCATCACCCGTTATCACCATTTCCCATAATGAAGAAATCTCGAATTATGGGTTAGGGCTTCTGAGATTTGCCAAAAATTCGTAGTTAGAATTTTGTAACTACAGATAGGAAATTTTTTTAGGACTTCATCTTCTGGAAGCCCATTGCGGGCTTCCATAGTGAATCCAAGTTTTAGGACACTTCCCTTCTCAGTTGTTGGAATTGGGCCAAGGACAAGCCCACCCTCTAGAAAAGTGACTCAACCATTTACTTTAGAAGAGTAGTATCAAAGAAAATTTTGGGATCCTTATCGAAATTATCAAAACTAGGATATATCACATGTGAAATGCTCAAAACTCAGTGTTGCGATATTTGGTTTTCTTTAGTGCGCTTTGGAGATATAACGTGATTTTCTAGAGTTACGACAAAAATAAACTTGTGAAGCAAATAAAATTGCCCACTAAGATTAATATAAATTCTCTTTAAAAAACAAATTGCCTACATATTAATTAATAAAAGTCTAAAAATACCAAATAATTGTCCATGGATATAACATAAGAAATATTGGGTGTCCTTAATTTTTACCCTGCTAATATACCTGCCAAGTGACTGAGCTTGCTAAGGAAACATCTTGTCGAGTTGCGTCTTTGGAATATTCATATTCTCATGCAACCAAGACACCTCCAGCTTCTTCTTCAAAGCATAATTAACCTGATGTGAGACCCATGCCTAGTTCATTCTCCCCACAATTTCGGTCCTCTCATGTAACAGGTATTGCGCTACATCTGCACAAAAAAATCTTCATTACTTTGCAGTTCCCATTCTATTATTACTGTTTTAATGCCCCCTATTTACCAAACATCATAATTGAAAACAAGCTTCTATCTAAAACAATGACAATATTCAAGGCAATGGTGTCATCCCCATGCAGATGCCTAAAGAATGTAAGTTTTTACTCATGAAACCCATCAAGCTCGAGAGAAGGAAAGTAGACCTTTCCCATCGAAACTGCTGATGGTTCTTTGTATTTATTCTTCTTAACCATGCTTTTCAATGTTCAGCCTTCAAGATGCAGTAGCAGGCTTCCAGTTTTGTCAAGGTCAATTTGAGGATATGTTTCTTTGTTTTTACTCTTCATTCTGCCTTTCGGCACTTTCCTACCATTCTTCAAACCACTTTCCTCTGTTTAGCATTCATTTGATCACTCTTTCATCAGTCTTTTTCAAAAAGTTTGTGCAATACCTTTCTGTTCCTGCACATTCAAAAAATTAAGATCCTTATTTGGTACAGTTCTGTGCAAAAACACTGTTACTCAAATCTCTACTTCTACTTCCGCTTCTACTCAAATCCACCGTTCTGCCCATAAATTCTTCCTGATCTGCTCTTCCTGGTTCGATGGCACGACTTCCTATTATTGACATTCTGCAGGCCCAGATCTCCTATGCTCTTACAAAATTTATACTAGACCATGTAACTTTTCCACACGGGTTATTCTCTTTACTCGTTTAAGCTTGTCAATATGCTAGACATAACAAGTTGCCTATGTCATCTATTCACATGCAATCTACAAGGATCTGTCGGGTACTCAATATAGAAATCATGTTCGAAGAATTCAATTGGCACCTAAAAGCATTGCCAGTGCAGCATCTGTCAATAGTGCTTGAATCACCTCCTTGTTGTCTCTTGGATTATGTCCCAATACCTTGTTGTATACATAACATATGTACTTGCAGAGTAGGAATCTACCCTTGCAATCATGTTTCATGAATTATGGACAACTGCATTTAGGGCTTGGACTGACCTCAATTTTGTAAATGTTGGTATCCCTTTTAAGCTCATAAATCACATGCTTTCCATTAGTTACAATCTGTTTACTAACTACTGCTTCCATGCCAAAACTTCGCTCCAGGTTCACATCTTCTTTATTACTCAATCTAGCCCTTTTATTGACACGCCTTCCATTTCTAACTCTGGCGAAGGTGCTGCCTGAGGGTGCATTGGAAGAAATATTAGTGAAATACTGATTGCATGTGGACGACAACTCTCTCACCTCAAATCCGCTACTCGTGAACACTTGCAATTCTTCATCCTTGATGTTGACTCCTGTGGCCAATGGCCAACTACTAGGTCTGCTAGGAGCACCGACAATACCGTAATCGGGATACCATGTGTGCTGCACATTGGTTGAGCAGAACCACATCATCTGTTCTTGTTCTCCATTTCCATGTCTTCTGATTCCATAAAAAGAAGGAGCTCAATTCTCAATAAACATTCACAGCTCATATTTTTGCATTATAAGTGGCCACAACAATGGGCCAAGTTTACACAACCCAAAAAACTAGGAACAACCGTATGAGAAGGGTCGGACCAGACGTGAGTATAGTGGGTTGTGAGAAGGGTTGGACCAGACATTGAGGATAGTGGACTTTAATTTTTATAATGATGCATGATATAGTGGGCATGTTTAGCAGTTCCATACCCCACTTAGTTAAAAAATGAAACGGCCACTTAGCAACAATCATTTAATTTAGTATATATACCTATAGTTTGTAAGTTATCCAAATGCTGTGGTGACTCTCGATGATATATATCCGTCTGCATATGCAAGGTCAGATATTGATGACTAAACATGACTAAATTTGAGAAAGATCAATCACGAACTTGAAGGGCAACAAGAGAACTCCAAAAATCGGTAAAGATAATTCAAGAATTGAGAAGAAAGAAAGAGTGATCTTGAGCTTGAGACCCCGGCTAACAGCGCCAGTGTTAAGTTGGCCCGAGACCGGGCAGAAAGGCTTGAGCTGATCATTGGTGGTCAGTGATCTTGGGTGCTCAAGTGATCTGCCTGATGCAGTGGCACGCGGGGTTTTTAGGAATAAGGGAAGATTTGCAAACTCAGAACAAGGATTTTTAAAATTTTTGAAACACTTACACAAATAGGACACACTCAATAATTATGAACAGTTGATGAAATTTGATACTCAGACACGATTGCATACTCAGTGAAATTCGACAACTCAATCAACTCAGAAGAAGGTAATGACAATTTTTTTGCACTTTGGCATTAGAAAATACATCTCAAGTATGGACCATATAACAATATGTACAAAACAAGATACAAGAGCAGTTCAAGACGGAACTGGATCAAAAGACTGTCGACTACTAAGGGCTCGATCAACACATCTGGACCCTTCTTTAATCTGAAGCAGATCCCTTTATAGAAGGCATGAGTGTCGCATGATGATGGCACAATCTTATACTTGAAGATGCTTGGGATCTGTACTCTGGAAATATGTACCGGCAAAGATCGGGATCCCACTCAATGAATTGATTGCAAAATGTTCGTACTTACGTGTGGGATCTTCCATGGTCATGGTCGTGCCCAAGGTCGTGGCCAAAATCGTGATCATGGGCGTGCACAGAATCGTGGTCCAGGTCATGGTCGTGTCCCAGATCGTGGCCGTGGTCGTGGGAGCAGCCGTTTGTATTTTCGTGTTCTGTTGCGTGGTGCTTCCCATGCCACGATCGAACCTATGGCTTTCCAGAAGAAGATTCTGCACTTCGGAATTTGTATAACATTGACCCGAAGTCAATGTTAACAGGTTTGTTTAGAGTGCCGTCAGGACATGCAAGAAAGCGGTGTCAAGCCAAATTTGTCCATATTTTTAGCTGCAGCAAGGCGGTATCAAGCCAAATTCATCCACATTCTTAGATGCATTGAAAGCACGTGCTACCATTAGAGCATTAGAGCAGGGTAGTTTCATCCACAATTGGATCAACCAAGGTTCCTCTAAGTTCGATGTTAATAATTTTCTTTTGGATCCTTGACTTGAGAATTTAGGATGTCTCGTGAAGCTGATGTGCTAAATATCACTTACTAGCCATGCATATCGGAAGCCACCGAGGGCAAATTGGGCGCCCGCACAGTTTCACCCTTGGGGCCAATTTTTTCTGGATGTAAGGTGCCTGGATTAGGGCACACCATGCATTCTGGCCTCGCCATCAGCGTGAACAGAGTGGAATGACCAGAGAATGGTGCGTTACAGGTGTCTCTCCCATTTTGATCATATCCTCGGCGCGTGTCCCAAAAGACTGTCCTACCAAATCTGGCATCGGCTCGTATAAAGCAGAAAAGCATTTGATCTTATCACAGAAAAGCAGAGTAATGCCTTTGGACAGAAATATGTCTTAGCAGGTACATGTTCAATTAAAGTGGTTCTATCACAGTAGAAAAAAATCTCAATCTTATCACAGAAAAGCAGAGTAATGCTTTTGGACAAAAATATGTCTTAGCAGGTACATGTTCAATTAAATTGGTTCTATCACAGTAGAAAAAAATCTCAAGCTTGACCTAGAGTATTTCTGTCAAAGCAGATAAGTTTCCCTCAAGTCCAGTTTTGGAATCAGGTATGTCTACTACCAATTTGCAGCATATTTTACGGTCTTGTAGCAATTCTGAGTGGGAATAATAAATTCATGAAGTGGATCTTAGGTACGTAAGGAAAATATTTTTCCATTTGCTAGCAAATTATTTCATAATAGTTAGGGTGTCTAGCGTTGTTGGGCATAGTTTGAGAATATGTAAATGATAATCCAGCAATGAGAATCCTACTTTTCTTTCTTACTTTTCATGTCTTCAATAATTTAATCGTAAGGGCCTCTTACGATATTCATTCAAGTGATAATCTCTCAGTTAAAAAATTTCCACAACATTTAGGAAGAATTAGAATATGATTATTATTCACAAAAGTGGAGTATTAATCCTTCCATGCACGATTGGATGGGTTATTAATTTGTTGTATATATTGTAGGATGTTACAATACATTGTGAAAATATGGCTTATGTTAAAACCTTTGGTTTTCAAGAAAGCCTCAAACTTCTTTCTTTCTGTAGTAATCAATTGGTTTCAGTAATCAAATTGCTCTTTGTTATTGTGGTTTGATGGACATGCATTTCCATAGTATGTGCGTCTTACGCACAATTCCGGAGGTTTGATACTTTATAGAAATATTTTGATATACGCTTGCTTTGCAACACCAACATATTTTGTAACAAAGGAACCAAGAAATGATTCATTTTTTTTTTAATTGCTGTATACATCATCCTTTCATTGCATATCTCTTTCCCAATTGTTTCAAGTCGTGGGTACTATCATTCCAGCAACGGTTCCTATCACCTTGACTATGAACCCTATATCCAAGCTATATGGTAGCCAGCAATCATTGATGCACATAACCTCAAATATGCAACTTTGTATTCATCAATATTAAATAGTCCAAGCAATAGAGATACTGATGATGCGATAGGGCTAAAAACTGGAGAGTAAAATGTTCAAATAAACAAAATCACTCACTATAGTGAATCAGCGTCATATAGTGAATCAGCTAAGAAAGTTAAAATACTGGGATGTATGTAGAGACAACTATCATGATATAGCTAGAATCAACATGTACAAATTTTGAATTTTTCAAAGGTTTCCAAAGGGACCAGACACATGAGCATCAATTAATGTCATTTTTCTGTCCGTTCCTTACAGCTTTTTCAAATCTCAAGTGAAGTATTGGCACGGTTTGGCATAAAAAAACATGTATTTGTAATCCCATGACACGAATTTGGTAGCATTGCAGCGTCAGAAAAGACCTACAAAATAGAACATTGTTGCTGCAGTATGCTCTGAGATATTCCTCTCACCTCCAATTTCCATCTTCACCCCAAACCTGCATTTTTGTAAACTGGCTCAAAATTACCATGAAATAGAAGAAGCATAAACATGCAACTCTAAAACACGCATGCAATAAACCATATGTGAACTTTCTACTAAAGCAAGATGTGGATACCTGCAGAGAGTTACTTAAATCAATTCTAACAAACAAACTTGTTCCATCCACATGATCGCACTTACCAGAGAGCACCCCTTTATGCCCAGTAATATCTACGCTGTTATTTCGTCTTTTGTCATTTATCTTTTGACATGCCACCATAGCAACCTTCTTCACTTCTTCCCAATGTGTGCCGCATCAGTTCTGAATAATTTCGTGATTAGGTTAGTTCCTGGCCATGCTCCTTGTAACAGACTCCTTGTAACAGTCTAAACCACATGAGTATGACAACCATTTCACCATTTATACTTCCAGCACTGCCTTCTACCTTTTCCACAGTTTGTGGCTATGGTGTTGCCAAAAGTCTGGGCCCCAGTTTTGCGGTCTAAAGGAGATAATCCTTTTGTGTTGATGGTGAAATTTTTGAAATCTCCCTTACCAATCAATTTTTTTTAAGACAATGGGCTTGAAAAAAACACTTTCTGGCCATTCTTTGTGTGGCCAAGAGGGAGTTCTTTGCAGCAGATCAGCTGACAAAACTATTCGGATTTGGAAGAGAGATGTTGCAAGGACAGAAGAAATTAATAGGCTCCTTTAGAAGCCTTGAGATACTCTTACATCAGCCGTCATCCCCTGAAATGCAAAGACAAAAAATGTTAGGTTTTGATATCCTGCATACAAAGATGCAAGAGAACTCACCAACCGATTGAATAAGCCAATCTTGCTGTCAGTTGAAGGAAAGAGCTAAATCAAGATCAATAATCTAAACTCGAAAAAAAGTGTATTACCTTTTCCTTGGAAGACCCTCAGCATACTTATTGGTAAGAGACCAACCAATTGCTTCCATAACTGCTTGAGATGTATAATTCTCTGATGCAATAAGCTCGAGTCCCCTAAACTGGCATCCCTTCCAACTCAATAATTTGGGAAACTTCATCATCAATCATCAGCTTGTTGAAGAGGAGGATCCCATAAATGCATCAAATTATCTGCTATTCAAAAAATCCCAATAAACTATTTCTATTTAACAGCGGACGGGACTATATGTCGTCCCTGATGTGGTTATACAGGACAAAACTTGGTTTGAAGCCCAAAACCAAGTGTTTTTGCCCATTTTTTGATCGATCCGGCTCTGTTTTGCCTCAAATCTCTTCCTCTCTTCACCAATCTGGCATAAAAGGGGTAGAAAAAGCGATTGCAATACCTTTTGAACCAGATTAAGCCGCCTTGGGAGCAGTTAGAACGATCTCCACGAATTTTTTGCCCTCCGCCGCGCAGTTATACGCTCTGTTTTTGTCCTGTATAACCACTGGTTAATCAAGACATTTGCCCTGTATAACCACTGGTTAAACCGGACGTCCGGTATAACCACTCTGTTTTGTCCTATATAACCACATCAGGGACGATATATAGTCTCTTCCCAGTTTTTGGATGTTTCAGAAGCATTTCATTCAAAAAATCTTTGTTGTGGAAGCTAAAGTATTGTGGTATTTGGAAACTAAAGTATTGTGGCAATTTCATGAAGAAGTATTTCCTGTTCACGAGTAAATGCAGTGCAAATACTACAGTTTATGCTATGTTTTTGTCCTGTATAACCACTGGTTAATCAAGACATTTGCCCTGTATAACCACTGGTTAAACCGGACGTCCGGTATAACCACTCTGTTTTGTCCTGTATAACCACATCAAGGACGATATATAGTCTCTTCCAACCAACGCCAACAATTAATACTTATCTTTTTCCTGCTCTGCAGAATCAAAGCGAATAACAAAGTACCTTTGAAGTCTTGTGAGCAAAAAGACCTCGCCTGCATACAAAAATACAAAATCCAGTTAATTTCCTTTTTGCAATTCTATTTCTTTGTAACACACGTACCGAAACAAGTTGAAGATATAAGAAGAATTGTAAGCACTATTACAACTTCTGTTTCTGCCATCGCTGCTTTTCTTTCTTAGGAAGCTTATTTGAAAGATTGTAGCCTCACATTTCTTACTCTCCAATTTATTAGCACGTCACTATATCTGTTAAATTTCCATGAACCTTCTTTTAGTATTGAAGACTCCACTTTCTTTCTTTCTGTCCCCCTGTCCTACTTAGACCATTTCTTTCTCAATTCAATTTGAACCACTGAAATTTCCACAAAGGCTTTCATTCAGTATTGACTTGACTTTCTTTATTTCCATGAATTGAATTAGACAAATTTTTCATTTCATACAAATTTGAATTCTCACTAGGGGAATTCAAAATTCCTTCAAACCAAAATAAGCACTTTTAAACCTTAGGACATGTTCAACTCCTACGAGTTTATTCTGGATCACAGCGCCAGCAATCATTAATTGGGTCTCCTGTCATCTCGCATCCTCCCAGCTCCCTTCTTGAAGAATTGAACAAAGTGTAATCTTTCACACAAGTTAGCAAATTTTAAAACTAAGAACAGTGTTGTATTGAGGTTCAAATTGCCAGTATTTCAAATTGAGGCTACCAGTGATTCAAATTGCAGATGCAAATCTTTCTGCAGAGCAAAGAGGAGCACAAGCAGCTAATATGCTTCCAGATTTGATCTAGAAACAAAAGAAACGGGCAAGAAGGATATGCATGAGCTCGATTGTTTGCAGCATTATATTTTTAAGGTATGGCCTGCCTTCTGGGTTAGTGGTTGGCATGCTAGTCATAGTCAACCTAAGTAAATTAGAATTCCAAGTATTCTCGGATGGATTGAAGATTTTTTTACTTGTTCATCTTTGTTTTTTTTTCTCCATTATTTGCCATTTTTAATCAACTTGATATTTGCATGGAATGCCTTTTTACAAAAATGATTTTATTGACTTGCCGCCAATATAATGAAGAGTTGGAGATCCAGTGGGGACTAGAATAGCGTGTCCATGTGCATGTGGCCATGGTTAAGTTTAGGGGCGATGGTGTTTGCCCCCAAGGCCCACTTCAATAGCAACATCATCTATCCACAAACCTATGACATGTTGCTTACTTGCCATTATTATGTTTGCTTCCCTTGCCTCTTGTACACCTGCCATATTACTTTGTCAACATGTATCAAAATGGAGGCTCTTGCTTTATCTTAATATATGCAAAAATTTCAAAACAGAGGCTTTAGTTGTACAAGAAATTCATTGCAGTGGCCAAGGCTGCCGCAAACATTTCTTTAGTCCTAAACTTGTGCAGTTCAAGCTACTAACATTTGGTAAATTCCTCAGCTAGGTTTGCGTAGTGTTCTATTTCTCTAAGTAGATAACACGTAATTGTGACAATTGGTCCTTCGATTTCATCTTTTTCATCAATTTCTAAGACTTATGGTAGTTATAGTCCTTATTTTGGGTTGCCCATGGCAAACCTTGGTTTTGGTGTTTGGGTGTAGGCATCTTGTATTCTCATCTGTCCGATTCAATCGGATGGTCTACCTCTTTTGTCAGTTCACGTTAAGCGGTGTGAGCCAACATGGTTGCCGGCCGCCCATCTTGGGCACCGAGCGTTATACGCGCATTGGACGGTCGAATATTTGACCAGGAGACAAACCTAAAAGTTAAATTTCTTATCTTTGCTGAAAGATCTAAATGGGCCATCGCCAACAACGGTTTCCTAAGTGCAATCACAAACTTGGAATAATACAACATGGGATCAAGCTACGTTAATGATCGGACTCAATGGTTTTGAGGTGCAAATTCATATTACTCTTAGCACCTGTTAGCAATTGCTCTGTAGTTCCGCTTTTATATCTGTGCATGGTCTCATTTTCTTGTTGGGACCATTGCTGAGAATTAAAAGTCACGCATCCGCAGTCATGTTCTCATACTTGATTTCATATTGCTTGCCCACTTTCAATGTATTTCTCATGTTTAATTGGTTGGTATCCTTATTCCAGTTATGCCATCTATTACTTGTCCTAGAAAGACATGGGTGAGGATAATGTTACCCTGGTTTCGGTGATCCCGGAGGTGGAAATTTCGTCCTCCGGTATCACCACCAGTTCTCGACGGAATCCATTCGGGGAGCCCCCGTTATACCGTACTGACACATGTCAGTACGCCTGCACCAATCGCGGCCGTTCGTGATTTCGGCTCATCCTGGCCGTCCGCTGGCCTCCCATCCTCCGGTATCACCATAAAAAGTGACGGGGGATCACCTCCTCCGGGATCACCACCCTGGTGATTCCGGAGAAAGTGATCGCCATGCACCGGCTAATAACAGGGAAGTTATCAGCCTTCCGGAGATTCTGCCCTCCGGGATCCCCAACGACTGGATTTTTTTGTTTTTCCAATGGTTAAATATTTTTTCCAACTTATATTGGTTATCCCAGAGGACGAAAATCGTTGTCCCAGAGTAGTGTAAGTTCTGTTTCAGGGTGTTTTTTAACCTGCCTACATATTTGATGGGGTGTAAAATATTGGCCACTACTTACCTTGGATAAAGTGCTGACCGTAGTTTGGCCTGGCCATTTTTCAAATCGTTGCACTAAGGAATTGTAACTTAAATGGCGAAACCACGGATTTTCCCCCAAATTGGCCACATCCATACATCATTACTAGCCTTGTGGAACTTGTTTTGCACTATGGTCCAGGTTGTGCATCATTTTTCTTTGTGATTATGAAAAAGAATCTTATGCAAAAATTATTGCCACTGATAATTATATTGCGCATTTTGGCATTATAATAATACATGGATGGGTAGAGTTCCAAGTAGTAATATATGAATAGAAAATTGCATTATAATACACATATGGGTGGAGTTGGAAGTGGTAATATATGGTGAAATGCTTTAAAATTGTAGAGTTAGACTCAAAAAAATTTACCCCCCTATAAGTGGCGAAATTTTGAGCCTACCCTTGGCCAGTATAGAGCCTGGCCATAACCCTAGATATTTAAAATTATTCTATGGTTGAAATGGCCACCCCAAGACGTTGCTAGTGCATATAATATTTTGAAATGGCCACGTCCTATGGGTCTGAACATTTGGCAAACCTTAAATTGGCCACTTGCTGTGTAAATTTAATGTGGTGGTGTTTTGAACTGGCCACCACCCTTTGGTCATGGTCAAAATGCATCCTACTTCGGTGTGGCCGACTCTTTTTCGAAAAATGTGAATGTGTGGCCAACTGGCCCTCTGGGGCCACTAAAAAACACCCTGTTCTGTTTAATGCATGAACAGAGGTTTTATCTTGAAATACTGGCTATGGCGAGTCTATTATAGAAGCTTCCTTTCTTCTATCTCCTTCAATGGCAAATCGGCACCTTGCCTTTGATACCAACACTCCATCCCCATCCAGATTGGGTGAGGATAATATTACCCTGGTTTCGGTGATCTTGGAGGTGTTAATTCCGGCCTCCGGTATCACCACCCATTCTCGACGGAATCCGTTCCGGGGGGCCCCGTTATACCGTACTGACACACGTCAGTAGGCCTGCACCAATCGTGGCCGTCCATGATTTTAGCTCATCTTGGCCGTCCGCCGACCTCCCATCCTCCGGTATCACCATAAAAAAAGTGACGGTGCTCACCTCCTCCGGGATCACCACCCTGGTGATTCCGGAGAAAGTAATCACCTGGGGATTTTTTGTTTTTTCCAATGGTTAAGGGGGAATTGGGAGAATTCGAAGATAAGAATTTGAAAAAACTGCAGTAGAAATAGTGGAATTAAGTGCAGAGCGATGCTGCAGCAGTGCTCTTCCGGCTTTTTTCACTGTTTGATGAGCAATCCTATGCCCTTCATCATTTTTTATGATGATTCTCTACCCTTTTCAGCACTTTTGATCTTTTTTTCTGTAACTAAAGATGAGACATACACCTGAATCAAAACTGAAGGGTTGAAAACAGGGGTGAACAGAGTTTCAGATTGG
>JAANSK020246498.1:0-23695 GCA_011763485.2 Isoetes engelmannii
AACATTTTACATATAAAATCATTCTATGTTATAATTTACATGTAATTATGGAGTAATTTGACCCAACCATGCATTACGTATGCATAAATAATGCTCAAATATGTAAGATGCCAAACCAAATATATACCTAAATTTCTGGACAAAGTGGAATGTGTTGGACTGCTATTTCAAACCTCGAAGTCGCACACTAGAATGAACTCCATTGGCGGATGTAATATATGCCCTTCTACACAATGCAGTATCTATAAAAGCAATTGACCTTGGATAAGGAAGACTTTAATTATAAAACCTATAAAAGCATTTGACCTTGGATAAGGAAGACTTTACTTATAAAAATTTGGCTCATCATTCCCCGCTAAAGAGATTTGCACATGTTGTCCTTTTATTCCATTTTCTACTGTATGATATTTCACATAGATGATATTTCACATAGATGCTCTCACGTATAATTTATAAGAATTTCAATAGCTTCAGCCATGGCAATTCTTAGGTGACATAGGCATTTCTCTACAATAAGTTCATTTTCACACAATTTCATAACCATTCAAACCCCTCCTGTCAGAGTTAAGCTTGCATATGGCAAAATCAGTGGCACCATGCAAAACCCAAGCCAAATAGAGAATCAGGGCATCCAGAAGACCATTTAGAATACAGATGCACAAATTCTGCTCAACCAATTCTTCAGTCATATCTTTGTCATAGACTAGGCGTATTCATACATGCTCTACTTCTAACCTTAGTTTTAAAAAAAACTGTTCCAAGCAACATCAATTACCTTAGAAGATCGTTCTAGCTGCAACTAAGCACCTTGGAAGATCGCCCCAGTTGCAACTAAACCTTTGCAAGTCAAAATATTAGATATTAAGCACATAAAATTATAGATCAAATTTATCGAAGCATTACCTTCTAGAAATAACCCTGTCAAACCGATGGCTCCCCAGGCATTTGCACCTCCACCGTTGATAAAATCATTGCATGCAATAGAAGGAAAAGCCTACTCTGGATTTCATACCGCCTTTAAGGAAATCCTCTAGAGATCATCTTAAGGAAGAACCTAACCAGACTATCACTTGCACTACAGATAAACGGGCGGTTCACTTGGCTTTCCTCCGCCAAAACATGCTTTCAACTTGGAATAGCCTTCAAATAGATCTCGGCCCTCCATCCAGTTCAATCCGCAAATCCTGGCCTTCTATCTGGCATTATGCTGGCCTATTCCTGGGTCTTCTCCTCCAGCCCTATGGTTTGCCCTTCGGGCAACCCAACAAAGATTTGGTACAAGCTCATAGGTCCCAAGATCTTAAGTTGCAACACAGATATCGATACTGTTGTAAGTAACCTATCTTATCAAAAAACCATTAGTGAGAAGTTAAATTTATATTCTAGATCAGAGGTCAATGATAAAGCTCTTCTTGTAGGACAAAACAATTCCACCAGACTGCACATTTTTGAAATATCAAAGTCCTAAGAAACAAAAACAAATAACATAACAATCTATTATGAAAATTATACGCAGGTACAGAAACGTTACATGATAATATAAAAAGAAAAGGAAGGTGTAAGAATTCTGATCTTAGAATACATTCTCAGCTTAAGTGAACCTACGAATGCTCCACATGGAGCAGCTTCCAACTGTGATGAATTCTGTATGACCCATTAAAAGAATAGATTCCTTTCCCTGATTTCTATACAAGAACCAACTGATGGCCAGGTTTCCCATTAACACGTGCTGGAAACCGTGTGGTTTTCAAGCCATGGATACCATCCCTGCGCAATGACATTGGATCAATACCAGATTTGTGTGCAGCAATCACCCCTAGAGCTTCCCAGTAGTTGGCAACCTTTACCTGCAGAAGTTCCAAGTAAACTGTAAGAGGTATTACACGAGAGTTAAGAGAATGATCAGAACATACAACATCTAATCCCAGACTTTCAGGTGTATCATCCAGAACTGTCATGTTTTCTTCCACAGCAATAACCAATGGCTGTAAGTAAGACCAGACAGGAACATCATCAGTAAGGGTTGAACAGTACTTAAGCAAACAGTATAACCACCTTAAATCTCTTGTTGTAAAATGAAAGAGTTGCAGGTCCTCCACATGCATTATATGGAACCACAACACAATCAACATCATCAGCCCAAAGGCAATTTTGGCTACGCTGGTGGTGATTAGTTTCATATTGTGGTGCAGTACTCAACCCTGCCAGTACACTAGGTAGAAACGTGTAGCCAATCTGATGAGCAAAGAACAAACACAAACATTGTGAAACTGATATAGAACACAGGAACATGTTACTTTACCTTCTAAGAACGTAAGCAAATAATCAGATTAGTAACAGGGTAGTTACCAACCTCTTCAGCTGCTGACCTAGGTGAAATGGTTGGATCTAATGGCAGGGGAGACAATGCAGGGGCATGTGCACAAGGGATTTGGAATTCCCGTACAACCATGTGACTTATGATTGCTTCCACACCAGCCAAGATATCCACACCCTGAGGAAGGAAACGTCAAACTTAAACTTTACGTGTGACTTCATTTTCTAGAAATAAATATCCTCACCTGCCCTTGACGGTAATTTTCCAGCTCAGCCAGATCATCGTCAGGAAATCGTCCAACCACTGCAACTGCATTGATATGAGTACTTTTTACAAGGTGATCTACTGCCCTCATTAGTGCATCTGGTTGGCCTATTGAACCTGTAGATGTACCAGTGGCCTTGTCCACCCATTTGCTTACCTGTACTCACCCTGTGATTAATTCCGGTATTTGATCACGCATTTTCATTAAAAGACATAATCTTGTGACTAATTTTCTGCTCACCATTTAATGCATGCTCATTCAATTCTGATGCATGGATAAAGATATCTTTCATGTTCCTCCTAGCATCCTAGGCTGAACAATAACATATAACAAACATGACAATCACAGTAAAAAGGTCCAGATAGTGTATGTTGTGCTACTTTCAGGGCACAACTTATCTTGCAGATTAGATCATAATCAAACAAGTGCACAAATAAGCTGCTTTTTCTTTCACAAACTAACTTACAAATTAAGCTTCATTAAGCCTAATGTGTTCCAAAATTCTGCTAATATCATAAACCTAAAGACATGATCAGCTCCTTAGATTTGCCTATGTGAAAACTAACGTTTTTTCCCAATGTTGGCATGCAAAAGAAACATATGCCAGGATATTCGAACTGCTTTGGCTCGTAATATAAAGCAATCATTGATGGCTTGCGTGCATACATGTGACAATAGAAGACTCAGTGGCATTCAAAGCCGAGAAACACTACTGCAAACATTGAAGCTTGAAAAATACAATGTGCTAGGTTATATGGATTATAAAATATATTTAAGCTCCTAAATCCTACCTGAAGAGGTGTGTCGGTCACAGTATATTCAAGAACGGGAAGACCCAAAGTTGCCCTTGCAGCATCTGCAACTTGCAAATGCCTTATTCGCAAATCCATTTCAATCCCAGCATCCAAAACAAGTCCTATCTATCAGAAAAACAGGTGTATAAATATTGCAGCAAACATGTTCATGCACTGTGCTCAGCAGCATTCATGAAAACGCTTGTGATCTACAGAATTAGAAGCATCTTTTTTCAGGAGAATAACGTTCACATAATTGTAATCCACAAAGTAGCTTTCTTACATTCCTACAGCTTGTCTACATGGTGTAGACTTGATTTCATGAATTTGTACAAAAATCAGAAGTTCCATTTACTAAAGTAGAAAACAATTGCTTACGCTGTTTTGATGAACTGGATGGAGGCCCCATGTTCCCTCTGCAAACTTGTCAAGAGCATACCCTTCAACATACAGCGTGTTGCGCATGGGCCAATAGAGCATTGCTCCATTTAGAACCTGACACATACAAGCATGGTATATAAATCGAAGTGGATTGAAAGGGCATTGTGTGCAAGATAAGTCTTGACCGACATTAGGATGGCTGATGAGACAATCTACAACAGAAGCCATAGCTCTTGCCACAGGAAGTGCATCTCCAGCGTATCCTCCTATGCTAGCTCCAGTTCCGGTTGGGATTGTCAACACTGCCGTGTATTGCCTCCGACCCATCTATAATACCAGGAAATTAACATCAAAGAAGAGAAAAAACCTGAATAACACAATGAAAGAAACAGCAAGAATACCGTCATGGAGATTGCTTTGATGCTTTTTATTTTGATTGGAACCAGTTCTGTGCTTGGCAACAACGGATATACATGGAAGCAGCCCAGGAATGGGGATTTCAAGGCTACGGGAAATGGCATTTTCACAGTAGTCTGAAAATCAGCCACTCGTCCAATCTACCATTTCTTTATTCGGATAATGTTCTGCTTGGGTTTATAGACCCCTAGGGTTTGTTTTAACACTAGAAACATTGCGAACCTTGTGTTGATAATAAATTTTAGATACGTCAGCCCAACCGGGATGATCATTCCGGTTTTTGAGCCAATCTATGCATGCAGACTCAACCGAAGGCAATATGAGACAAATTGAATTGGAGGCAATGTGGGACAATTGAACACCTTGTTGTTGGTATGATTTTTAGTATAGGAATTAAAAAAATAGTTTTGAGTGACCATGATGTGTTATAGACTTTAGTTTGGGATTACAAAGTTAGTTTTGAGCAACTGTCCTTAGCATTCTAGGTTCAAACTATCTTTATGTAATAGACAAAAGATCATTTCCAAAGAAAGAAAAGAAAAATAGTCCAAGTACTATCTTTAGAAGAACATGGAGGCTTAAAGTTATGTTCAAAAGTTAGACTACATATTGCCCAATTTGTTTCGTATTATGAAAGGGTATTTTGGCAATGATGAGGGCTATGATTTCTGTATTGTATTGTATAAAAAAAGGTATGTTTTGCCATGTGAGAGGAGCTTTATTGGCTTAAGGCATGGACTTCTAAATTTGGGTGCCATGTATGGAATTCGTACGGACAGAGATCCAAAATTGGGAAGGAAGGCAGCTGAGTGGATAAGGGTGACAGAGCCGTGCATCTATGCCGGAGGCCTCAGCCCATTGTGCAAGTGGATCCCTTGCATCCCAATCTCGATTTTTGCAAAGAATCGGAAGACCCTCCTTGGATCTCCATCTCGATAGCACGAGATTTTTGAAGCACTGGCATGGAAAAATCTAAAATCTTCTTCTGTGCATAAGAATAGAACGATTCAAGTGTTGAACAGGTTTAAGAACCTGGTTTTGTGGCTGTCGATGTAGACAGTGAGGAGTTGTGCCATAGCTAGAAGCGATATGTGGTTTCCTAGAATTGACAGAGTGTCTTAGGGACATAATCGACAGGATGGTATTTGTTATTGTGCATGAAGAATTCTTGGGGCTGTGGTGAGGCCCTTGCAGTCTGCAAGTTCAAATCCTCTGGCCCTAGTGGCAGTGGCATTTTGTTTGCTTCCTTTCTTTTACGCAGGGCACTTTGCTTGCTTGGTAGATCATTGAAGAGGATTGACTTTGACCAACAACGACATGGTATTCACATGATTCATTGCTTCAGGAGAGGAAGCACGAGAATTTTAAACTCCTTGATCAATAGCCCTCAACTAGCTCCCAAAGCATCCTTAGCATTGCTTCCCTTTTTCCTTGCAATCCAAATCAAACCAACCATTACAAGGTAAACCTTTCCACCTACGACCTAAAGAAAAACATGTTTGTGTAGTATTAGTGATCATAGAGGTCAAGGAATTGCTTATCTCCCCCGCCCCTTCGAGCCATACCACATGCTCATGGCAATTCAATAAAAAAATGACTCGCCAACACACTCTGGTTGTGCAGCCACTGCATATGTCAAAATTGGAGCCACTTCTTCAATATTTGTTTCTTCTGGTTCAGGGGACAGTGGGCCTGCATTCTGAACTGCAGCTTACTTCTCTTTTTTCCATTGATCTGCAATAGGGCCTTGATATCAAATGGCCATATACCAGTCTTCTCAAATCCAGCCATTATGTTAGTTGCTATTACACCTCCTTTGAATGCTTTGGAGGCCAAAATAGCAAGATCCTTCTTACTCATCTCCTTACCCTTGCCTTGTGACATATGCTTAGCTCTTAATACCTTAAAACAATGCTTGAATGGGCCAAAGCAAGCCACATCTAGTGGCTAAAACTTGTGTGAAGTGTGGGGAGGCATGATTAGCATGTGAAGGCCAAACTCCTTGGGCTTCCTAATTGCTTCGATTGTGACATGCTTCCATGGCCATCAAAGATCATTAAATGTGGCCTTTGGACTGATAATCTCCTGGAACATTCTTTTTAAAATGATCTAACCAAACTTCAAAAAGGGCATCAGTTATCCATGTTTTTTTCCTGAAAACTCATGACGGCCCCGGGTTCATATCCAGCTATCAAATTAGTATCCCTCATCCTAAGGCCTTTGAAAACCTACAAATTAGGAATGGCATACCCTTGAGCATTTACACATACCAAAATCGAAATCCATTCCCTGCTGGTTGGAATATTCATGTTGGGATGTTTGCATCCTCTTCACCCAACAATTCTCATCCCAAATCTAGCCCCAACCATAATACATGTCTCATCAGCATTCCATACTCTTGAAGCATCAACTTGAAGTCTATCTAATGCTTGCTCCAAATGAATATAAAAATTAGTGACATTGAAGCTGGTCATTGCTCTTACCCTATTTAGCTCAATAGATTGAGCATTTTTTGAGTGAGGATTGGATGCCTCTTCTTGAAAAGCCTCCACCATTTTTGCCAGGGTATGCCATCTTTGAAGATGGTCTTCTTGTATGCTGTCATTTTAGCCACCTTCTCCTTCAAAACATCCAAAGTAACAGGCCTCCCTTCATCATACATTTGCAGCACCCATTTTAGCAATAAGGCTTCTTCAGATTGTGCCAAACCTTTGAGGACACTTCCAAATTTTTAGGATGATATCCCATCAAGATGGTTTCTAACTGTGGTCTGAGGAATGCCGAAGTGAATGGCAGCTTTCCTAATTGAAAACACACCATCCTCTGCTTCAATGCACTCATTCATGTGCTCTATTGTCCAAGGACCTCTCACATAGGATGTCACAGATTTTGGATGGTCTTCATCTATTTGCTGACCTATGATCCTAGCTTTTCCTGTCCTCTTGCCTTTCTGAACACAAGAACGTGGGACATTTTCCTCTGGATTAAGAGCTACACTCCTCTTGTTCCTCAGATTCATTGGCATAGCAAAGGATTTACAGAAGCTCTGTTTTCGAGAATAAGAAAATGAGATTTGAACCTGGGAGGCATGCACACAGACTACTAAATTCTTAAATCTAGAATCAAGCAATCTCGGATGCTGACACTTCAGCAATCCGACGTAAGGTATAGATCTAAAACATTGCTAATGGAGGAAAAAAGTACCAAAGTAAACAAACTCCAATCACGGGATTTCATGAGGACAAATCATCGATCCAAAGCTGTGAAGTAGATCCTAAGGTCATGAAATTTTCTAACTTGACCTTTACCATAAAATTTTTAGTGCTATCCGAGCAAATCCATGGAATGTGTGTTGTAATTTGATAAAACTAACATGGATTTGCCATGTGGAAGCAAGATCTGGAGCTCATTTTTACCTAATAAGCAACAAACTGATGCTAAAAATACATGCACCAAGTGGAAAGAAGCCCTCACCATTGACGGCCATGAATGCTCCAATGGTTTCTGCAACTGCCACCACAGCGAGTTAGTGCTAGACCATCTTTCGGTCGTCCCCTTCTCCGTTTTTGTTTCGCTACCCTAGCCATTAACATTTTTGCCCTAACCAAAAACTGACGTCAACAAACTAACATTTTTTTGTTAATGCACCAAAAAAAAAAAAAAAACGTTTTCTATGGGGGGTCACCATTGTAGGGGTGCGCACCATTAGTGGGCACCCACGTTAAAGGATATCAACGCTGCAAAGGGAAAACTCGGGTCTGTAACTGGAACAGGGAAGATCGTTGTTGCTGACGGAACATGAGAGGTCGTTGCTGAGGTAAGGCGACTATAGTTGTTTCGGGCAGCAAGGCCCCTGCTGCAACTATCCAGGAGGTCTTGGGCAACACGTCTACTACTATCCAGAAGGTCTAGACCAAATGCTAAGCAGGCAGCACATAAAGATTTTGAAATGATATGTATTTTGCGTCAAATTTTCAACTCGTTGTCTATTTTACAGCAAGATAATAGGCCCTTGAAAAATGAATTTGTTGCATTGAAAGTAGAATTAAAACAGAATAATCAAAGTCTTAGGGAAGAGATGCATTATGAATGAAAGAGAATTTGAAGTCTTAAGTGATGAGGATGTGGATGAAAAAGATAATGCGGTTGTCGAATCTGTCAAGGAAGTAGTGAACAAACTGAACACTCGTATGAACGATATTTGGAGCAGCAATTCCAAACTTAAGGGTGTTGCGGGTATTTCAAAAATAGAGGATGAAAACATAAAGAGTGAAGTTGCCCATCTGTTCTCAGCCCAACTGGAATTGGAAGGCATCGAGATTGAAGACGCTTTTAGAGCAGGCCTGAAGGGCTCCAAACTACAAAATGTGATAGTAAAATTTGCTAACCGGACCAGCAGAGTGACGGTGCTCCAAAAAAAGGCAGAAATTCAGAAGTTCAAGGTAGCAAAGGAGAATAACCAGACGACTTTCTGGAGGAATGGGAAGGTGCAAATTGCATTATAGGGAATAGAGGCCATTAGGATTATGGCATGGAACATAAGCAAACTGAGCGCTGAAAAGATGCATTCAATGGGCATTAGTAGACTTGTCCTTTTTTTTGGAAACATAAGAGCACAAGGAATTTGGATGCCGGATATTCCAGGGTTTTGTTTGTTACATTCAATCTGGAATAGGAAGGGCTGGAGGAGAAGAGGGTATGGAGGGTTACTCGCTATATTAGAAGGTAATTAAACCATTTGGTTAATATAGTTAAGGACCCAAAACAGTACATCTGGGTGGAGTTGATGGGAAAGGACCGTAAGATGTTCATTGCAAGATGCTATTTCCTGCCCTTAAAACAACAAACTTATACAATTTAGATATGGAGGATCCATTTCAGGCACTTGAGCGATACATATCCGGTTTTTGTCTACATGAGAAATGGTGCTTATGAGAAATGGTGCTTATGGGAGCTTTTAATGGTAGAACATCGAGAAAACATGCAGCAATAGCAAGTGCATATGGGGACCCAGTGTGGATTGAGTAGTTAGACGAGCAAGAAATGTGTGATATTAGGTGGAACTGCACTTCAATTGATATAGATCCTTGGCCTATGTCTATGGGTACCGCTTTGCTGAACATGTGCAATGGTCTAAATTGCTATTAAGTTAACGGTACTAAATATTTCCTAGAAACTTCTAAGTGTGCACGTAGAGGCAAAAGCGTGGTGGATAACTTTATTGTCACTTTTTGCAAACTTTGAATGAGAGAAGCGAATCGGACCGGAGGAGGTACAAGCGGATTTTAATAGCTCTGGACGCATTTATGTGGTGGAGAGGAAAAAGATTCCTACCTTAGCATTCCTTGCCACTTCTTCATATTTTTGGTTTCTGATTATGCTCTTGCATTGCCTGTTTCCTGACTTACTCAGAAGTTTTATTTGCATGCATCCAACATAGTTGCTGCCAGATCTGATTCTGTCTGTAGCAATTGTGCAGCCTTACAGCTAGAGTGGTAGATTGAAGACTTGAAAAGGTCGAATTGGAAACTGAATCTGATCCCAAAAATGTGGTAAATGTGCATGCATCGAAAATGCTGACACTGGTTACGGTATTCGCAGTTATGCTCTTCGCCCAAGGTAAGTAAGTACAGTCTAAGATTACAGAACAGACCAATCTTAATAAATTCTCAATTCTATTCAAGGCATTACCTATGTATTCAATTAATCTATGGCCAATGGTCAATCTAAAATCTGATCTCATTATTGAAACAGCCCTTGTAGATATGTGTGTGGCAAGTGTTTCAACCTGTCATGATCATCGTGTAACACCATGGCTGGAGCACTATGAATGCCGAATTTTATTCCCTCCACAAGAATAAGACATGGAGCTTGGTTCCTTTACCTCGGAAAGGAAGCTCATGAATTGCAAGTGGATCTATAAGCTGAAGTTCCAATCTCATACTGCTTAGAAATCTGAAAGGACTTCTTGGGAAGATAAACACACTTGACTACATAAATACATTCTTTGTTAATCTCCATAGCTTTTGAGAGATCACTTTTATAATTGTCAATGCATTGAAACTTGAACTGGATAAGAGCATATTTGCGGTACATATGGTAGATGCATGTCTTGAATTTATTGATAAGGATCCCAATCAACAATCAGGCTAGTACCAGACATTTAAAGTTTTTTGACATTGGTTTGTAATTTCTTTAAATAAGATAACAATTTAGTGAAGCTTTGAACTTACCTCAAAATTGGGTCATGTAGGTGGACAGATTGTTGTAGCTGCTGGGCAAGCTCAAGATAGGGCTGAAACAAGGATCCAGCAGAAGAAGAAAAAGAGACATGCAAGGTTGCCTTTAAAGATAAAAAATAAATAGTAAATCTTCAAATGCGGGTTGAGCACCAAAGAAGATGTGAGTAGGTTGAGCAATTGAAGCAACAAAAAATTCAAGAAAAAAAAAGTGGCAGCAGAAAAAAAGGCAGCACGTGAACAGGAAAAATAAGAAGAGAAGAGAATAAAAGAGCTAGAAAAGAGAAGAAGAGGCTGGCATCTGAATTGGATAGGGAAGATTATGATGAGGGCAGATCTAGACCCAAAAGAAGTAGAAGGCCAACAAGAAGAATGATGGAGTATGAAGACTTATCAAGCGAAGAAAGTGAAGATGAATTGATTGACAAGCTGGAGAGAATTCTATTGGGTATGAACACCAGGGAAACGATGGGCAGGCAGATTTCATGGTTGAAGAACCTCAAATGAGTGAAAAATCTTTGAATTTAGAAGTTGAAATTCAATTCGAGCCTTCAGTTATAGAAATGGATAACCAGTTGGATGATATGGAGGGTGAGGTTGAGGCAAACAACTGGAATGCAGCCATGTAGGACAATCAGACACATGAAGATGTTAAGGAGCATGACAATCAATTTCCAGATTCAGCAAATGCAATCTTACCTTGTTCAGAAACTTACATCTGTCCTTGGGATGAATTGCGAGAAAGAAGAGAACCTATCCACCTACAAATGTCATCCTACCGGGCACTGAAAACTCTGAAGAGCAACAGATTAGTAATGCTTATCATGGAAGACAACCTGAAAGTAGCCAGAGTGAATCAATTTGCAATGACAGGAAAGTGGGCTTAGATGAGTTATATAGAGCTGCGGCAAATGACCATCTCTGCAAGCTTGGGATTTGAGCAGCATGTTCAG
Organism: Isoetes engelmannii; assembly: GCA_011763485.2. Taxonomy (NCBI): domain Eukaryota; kingdom Viridiplantae; phylum Streptophyta; class Lycopodiopsida; order Isoetales; family Isoetaceae; genus Isoetes; species Isoetes engelmannii. Next base: position 11,367 of record JAANSK020246498.1, read on the forward strand.
CGTAAGGTTAGAGATTAGTTTTCATTGTAATTTCAATCTTGTTTGTGAATACTCATTACTTACTTGTTGTGAACATGATTTTTTAGGAATTGAATCTTTCTGCAACTAAAACAAGTCAAGAGAATAGATGATGCTGTAGAGTTGGATTGAAACAATCCAATATTTTTTGAAACCCGGGTGTCTTATTTTATGAGCTGATGTAAATTATAAAGGTTGTGCAATGAAATACTCATGTTGGTAGTTCATTTTAACTTTGCTTCTGTTTTGAATTTTCTGTTGAGTTGTTCGTGAATGTTTAAGGTAATTAATCATTGTGCCATTAACTTCCTTCTTCTGCACCATTTGAAATGTTATGTGCCCCATCTGTTTCATTGTGCTCTCCATTTTGAAATTTCATGTGCTCCATCTATTTCATTATGCTCTCCATTCAGACATTGCACTATCTCCATCTACACAGTGCAATATATCCATCAAGAGCATGGACCGTCTCCATTATTAGTCATGCAGGTGTCCGAATTGAAGCAGGCAGCAATCCATTTGAACAGGCATCTGGCACCAATCTTGAAGTCCAGTGCACACCTTCGTTTGCACCATGTTTCAGAGTCGAATTAGGCTTTTCTAAAGAGTCGAATTAGGATGCTAAGCTTGCCACATTTGTTGCCGAATTGCCTTCTACCCTTTCGTGATTTATGCTTTTGTTTATTCCTTTATCTGTTGCATCTGTATCTATCGATGGGTTGCCCTCAGGACTGTCTCCCATAGCCACAGTCTTCCTTGCCGCCTTTGCCTGCACCCCAATCATGGGAGGGAAGGAGGAGGGAGGGAGTTAAGTTAATTATATATAATTAAGGGAGGGAGGGTGGGTTTCAAGAGGAAACAAAAGGAAACTGTTGAGATGATGAAGAAATACCGATTTGAAAAGCTGAAGAAGAAACTCTTGCTATAAAATGCTAAACCAAAAGCTCAAAATCTTTCTAAACTAGAGGTTCAAAAAATGCATGCATGCATGCATGCATGCTCCTCCTCAAGAGAATGTCGATCCAACGGGTTTATAGATCAATTAGCATTCTCATGATTGTACTCGCATCATGCATGCAAATTCCCAATATGAAGAGGACTCAGCTCTAGTTCAAAGAATCATGAAGGAGGAAAGATAATTGCCTCAAGCTAGACAACTAGGTCGGGATGGAAAGAGGATAATGAAATACGTCAAGAATAGTCGATCCATGCAGGAAGAAGCCCCTCCCTTGCATGATTTGAAGAGGAAAAGAAAGAAAATTGCTAATGATGAAGAAATACCGATTTAAAAAGCTGAAGAAGACTCCTGCTATAAAAGGCTAAACTAGAGGCCCAAAGTCTCAAGGTCCAAAAAATGCATGCATGCATGCATGCTCCTCCTCAAGAGAATGCCAATCCAATGGGTTGGATTGATTAGAAATAATCAAAATAATTATAAAAATGCTTAAAAGAATGTTGAGGAAGAGACAAAGGTACCCCAGTCATGCATGTGCTGCTTCGTCCATACTATTCCCTATTTGTATGTTTAGACAAACAAAATGCTTAGATGAAATAATTTTTAGGTTAATTTCATAATGCTAATTGCAAATCTTGTATTTCCACATGCAAGCATCATAGTTCTAACAGAGGGAAATCCCAACATGAAAGGGCAGTAGGAAACTGTTACTAATGCTCTTAGCCATACATCCTAAATGCTTTAACTATTTGAACTGAGCATTCTTCCTCTAGCCTATGATAGAAATAACAATAAGCTTTGCAAATTGATCCAATAGTTATAAAACGCGTTTTGTGCTAGAAGATTGATGTAAATATGTGAGGCCCTCACACAAAGAGCAAATTCATCTTTCTAAGACGATACCGGGTAGTGCATAGTGGATATCAAGCATAAAGAACATATATAATAGAAAAACCACAAAAGGTTTGAGTTCGAGTGGATATGGCAAGCTCAATTTGCTGATTAGACCGAAAGTATACATGCGATACTAAGTTTGGAGGAGTTTTTGGCAGATTTTGGGTACATACCGACATATACCCAGAATATCTTAAAACCCACATATTCTTTGGCAGATTTTGGGTACATACCGACATATACCCAGAATATGCTGGAAACCCACATAAGCAAGGATTGCCCCTCTATGGGCAACCCAAAATTATCTATCTATCTTCACTAAAAGGCATTCAAATTATCGTGAGTACAAGTCTTGGTATACATGATGCTCTTATGTCCTTCAAAATGATAAAATTTATGTGAAACAAACATATGCATGTTCTCCACACGACCATTGGTTATATTCAAAAAGCATAATAGACTTCTAGTTAAATACGAGAAAAATGCAGAAAGAAACGATGGGCTTATCCAAGAGCAATTTGAGGGGATTAAAAAAACCAAACGTATGTCCTACTCTAGTGCATGATCATGGAAACAATAGCCTTATGACATGTTGTACGAATGTGGGACATGGACATCTATGAGATGTGCTAAATCATGACTTTTATTATCTCATGCAAACTCAACATTGTAGACATGTCAGCGAGGTCATGACTAGATCATGACTAACAATAATATTGCAATTTAAGAATGACAACCAGATTGCTTGCTAGGGATGATTTATGCAAAATAAGATAACCAACACGCAGGCCAAATGTTTTACTGAGAACATAATTTGGTACGGGCTAGTAAATAGAGGCAACCGGTTGTTGAACCGATCTCATTAAGCTAGTTTGCAAGTCATTGGTGTGGAGCTTTCTAATTCTTACATGTAGTATATATATTAAAGCAAATAGGGTCTTCATTCTTGCTTCAGAATAAAAACTGGCTTATCATTCTTGCATCACAACCGGAAAAGCAGGTAGGAACTCTGGTTGTTAGCTTGACGCCGTAGAAACGAATGGGATCATCCATTCTTGCTGTCGTGATGAACTGAAGAATCCGGGAGCGCCGTAGAATCTGGTTGTAACGGACCCAAGGGAGACTGCTCGAGTAGATCTTGGTGTGGCGTTTCTTGATACCACATAAAAGGGTGGGATGGATATCCCATAAGCATCCGGATGTTTTGGCCAGTTGGTTAGGCCAGGGTGGTTAAGGAACATTACACTGGTCGTGCCTAAACGACACTCTGGGGTTCTTTGAGTCATGGGGGCAGTAGACACGACCGGATTATACAGGTCATCGGGGCAGCAAGAATGGCTTCACCCTAGTATTACGTAGTAGAAGAACAAGACTTTAACCAAAGTACTAGTTTATTTATTTTTTGAAAAAATTTTAATCCATTGTCGGTGTGTGGAGACGTGCCCAATACATAGCGAAAAGCGTGAGCACTATAAAACAGGGCTAGTACTCCACTTCTACACGGATCTGCAGCTCCAACCGGTCCGAACAAATGGCTCCAAAGTTCTTCGTTTTCGTTATCATCGCATTCTGTGCTTTTAATATTCCAGCTTTGGCTGATCTGCAGTACAACTACTATGCCAAAACCTGCCCTGGCCTGGAAGACTTAGTGCGAAACGAATCCTATCGTCTATATAAAATTCATGGAAACTATGCAACCTCGTCATACCGTAACATATTCCATGACTGCGCCACAGGGGTAAGCCGCATTTCCTGCAAAATGTAGATCAGTTTTTTCCTTGTTTGTTAACCAGAATGATTTATTTTATTTTTTTTCACGTTTGTGTTCCAGCACTATGCTAAAAAATGCGACGGATCAATCCTGCTTCAAGCAGCTGGGTCTGAACTAGATTCGGCCAAAAACGCTGGGCTCAGAAATCTGAAATGGGTCGACGTGCTGAAGAAGAAAGTCGAAGCCGCTTGCCCTGGCGTGGTCTCTTGTGCAGATCTTATCGTGCTTACTGGCAGAGATAGCATTGCTATTGTATACCCTTTTTCCATATCTGGTTTGCTCTTACTAAATTTGGTCTATGCTTTTTGATGATCTGTGTATTTTTCAGCTCGGCCAGAGTGCCTTTGATTATTTTCCTGTCAAAACAGGCAGAAAGGATAGCAGAGTGAGCTTAAAAGCTGAAGCAGATGCTCAGCTTCCAGGCAAAGATGATTCTGTTGACTCTGTTTTAGCCAAATTTGCCCAGCTTGGAATTGATACAGAACATACAGTTGCATTGCTAGGTACTTCCATCCAACATTACAAATTCTTTCTTTCTTTCTTTTTTTTGTTTTGTTTCTATTTATATTATTTATTCTATATTTATTTTTTATTTTCTGGGAAAAGTTTTCCAGCCTAGCTTCTACTTCTACTTTTTTATTTTTTATTTTATTTTGTTTTGTTTCTATTTATGCTATTTATTCCATATTTATTTTTTATTTTCTCGGAACTGGTATCCAACCTAAGTTCTACTTCTACATACATTTTACTATTTGACTTGTTATGTGTTTAGGAGGTCACTCTGTGGGCAGAGCACACTGTGGAAGCATTGAAAATAGATTATACCCCACAGTAGACCCTACTCTGAACCCAGCGAAGGCTCTGTACCTAAAGGGCAGGTGCCCTGCTAATTTTCGTGAATACTCCAAGCCTAAATATGCCAGATTTGATGAAATAACCCCCATGGGTCTTGATAACAATTATTACAAAAACACCATGGATGGAAAGACCTTGCTCAACATTGACCAACGTCTCTATGCGGATCCAAGGACCAAACCATATGTGCTCAAGTTCGCTGCCGATAATGCATATTTTGCCAAAATGTTTACTGAAGCTATTCAGATAATAACGGAGTACAATGCATTTACTGGACCTGAGGGTGAAATTCGAAAGGATTGTCGATTTCCAAATTGAAGCATGATGCAAGAATAATATTGATAGATTGTGTATATAACATGAAATAAAAGTGTTCTTAATATTTCTATCTTCCAACACAACAAGATGGAATAGTGGTACAATATGACATTGTAAACTATCTTGCATAAATAGGTAAACTACCCTTGCATAAATAGGTAAATAAAAGTGCAGGTGATTATAAAAAAAATTTGTTTGCAACTCTGCTATGTCACTCGCTTCCTATTCAAAATTTGATATTAGCGAGGGGAAAATGACAACAACATCCATGCCCTATTCAAAAAGCATGAGGTAAAACGGGTATGATCGGTCCAAAATAGGTATAGTTGGGTCTGAACCCTAGACTTAGGTAGCACAAGTCCTAAATTTCTCCCTTAACAAACTTTCCTAACTAAATTATCATTGAATAATTCTGAGCAAAACCATCTAAACGTAATAAGTCTTCTATTTAGAATGAATATTTCTTCTTAGAATGAAGGGCAGATTTTAAAAATGCCCCTAATGTTTTGCAAAATTGCGAAAATGCCCTTATTTTAGGGGTATTTTTGGTAAAATGACCATAATTTTTTTTTTCTGATGATCCAAATAAAAAACTGCCCTTCAGATGAATTATAGGTGAGGATGTTATCTTCCCATCAAAGTTAAAATCACCTGAATTGGAGTTTGGAATCATGAGATATGTTAAATCTTAGATACAAAAAAGTCGTAATTATAACTTAAGATTTCGTACTCTGATTCAGATCATTTAAGCTTTGATAGGAAGATATCATCCTCATCTATAATCCATCTGAAGGACACATTCTTATTTGGATCATCAAAATAAATGTTATGGTCATTTTACCAAAAATACCACTAAAACAGGGGCATTTTCGCAATTTTGCAAAAAAATTAGGGGGATTTTTAGAAGGGAAAAACTGTGAAATACCCTTATGTTTTGCTAAAACTGTCCAAACGCCCCTTGTTTTCGGGGTATTTTTATAGAAATGACCACAACTTTTTTGCGATGATTCAAACGAAAATTTGTTCTTCAGATGCATTATAGAGGAAGATGAGATCTTTCCATCAAAGTTAAGATCACTGAAATCGGAATTCAAAATTTTAAGTTATGGTCTTCTAAATCCCTCCTAAATTCTTACAAATTTTGTATGTGTTAAAAATCACATAACTTATGACTTGGGACTCCGATTACGATGATCTTAGGTTTGATAGATTAGAAAGATCTCATCCTCCTCTACAATGCATCTGAAGAACACATTCTTGTTTGGATCATTGTAAAAAAGTTGTGGTCATTTCCATGAAAATACCCCTAAAACGAGGGGCGTTTAGACAGTTTTAGCAAAACATAAGGGTATTTCACAGTTTTTCCCTTTTTAGAATTTACCCTAGAATGAAAACAGCGAAGAGCTTTTACCTAAAAGGGAGGTCGGATCTTGCTGGATCAAGCTGCACAGGCCAAAAATTGGGGCTTGAGCTTATGACTAGCGGCAATAGGCAATCAGACTGAAGTTTTGTGGTAATAGAGTTGCGGCTTGGCCTCTCAAGAGACTAAACCAATTTGCAAAATCCAAGGGGATAGTAGCACAAATCTCTCTATATCAGAAGTTACATAAGGTACGGTAATTCTAAGAGAGCTCTGGAGGTCTTTAGGGCTTCTAAGCAATATTTTAATTTGGAGCTTCGAGAAGCGGGTCGAATCCATTCTGGTAGCCAAATCACAGAGCAAACAAAATCGGCTGGGAACTCATTTAGATAGCAAAAGACAACGATGGCAAGGAGTTCTAGCATTCCTAGGTGAAGATAGCGAAGAAGATTTATGTGACGCAGGGCCAAGTCTGTTACATTTAATCTTTTATCCAAAGGAAAGGTGAGTACATTTTTTATTGTTTCCTTTGATATTTGTGCAAGAATTGATATGTTTGTGCAATATGTTCTTTAGCCGTTTCTCATTTTCTATCTCTATTTTGTTTGAAAAAATTTAGCTGGAGATCACTATCCATGATGTATCTTGTTTGTTGTCTTATTTGTTCGAACAAATTGAGCTGGAGATCACTATCCATGATGTATCTTGTTTGTTTAGTGCTCGGACCTCCTGGGACCTTTGTACCAAAACTTGAACCTTGCTAGAAATGTGGACATTCAGTAGTTAGAAAAATAGAGTTTCTGGCTGGCCATATAAGATTATCACGTTGTAACTGCAAGCATACCTCTATATGTATAGAAAAGAGGGTTACGAGAAGGATTAGATATATATCTATATCTAATGCCTTGTCATCTAATGCCTTGTTTAGACCATGATGCATATTTTTCACTTCCTGTGGTATAGTGAGATTTGGCGGTAGCATGCTTCAGACTTTTCCATTCTTGCAGTACAAGTACATGCACATATTTGTTCTTGCATTTTTACCAGAGCTAGGCTGGATGGCTTGCATGTTGAAAAACAATGGGATAAAGATGAAGAGATGACTCTTAACTTGAGATGCCAAGTATAAACATCTCTGTCGTTTGGCTCTGCATGAGCTAGAACTAGTTTTGTATTCCTACTCAATGCTATGCTTAAATTGCATTGAATTTTGTAGACCATGTCAAGAAAGAAGATGAATATGGTTGCATATCTATCTGCTTGGCTTATCATCCACTTATCTACAATTAGTTGTGCTAATTACATGATCTATTTCATCCATTTGAGCTTTCAGACCTTACACTATTCTTAACTCTTGAAACTGTTCAGTAGCTGAGGTCCCAGAAAAGCTGAGTTCCAAGAGTTTATCATCGAAATAAAGATGCTAATACTTTCAAGTCTACAGGTCCTTGAGAGCTATGTTGACCTACATCATGGCTTTAGAGGTGGCTAAGACAAAATCAACCAGAATCTTCTTTTATCTGGTCTAAAATCATATTTTTAGATTGAAGCCTTTTTGAAGTCACCACGAAATGCATTTTCAGAACAAAGGAAACTTCTAAGAAGGTATGACATTTAAAATTATATTTTGTTACAAGTACTACTTTCATTACCAGATATTTACCATTATGTTGACATACATTAGAACCACCAGATAGCCTTCAATTAAAAGAAATATCTATATGAATGATTTGTTTTTTGCTTTTTATTTGTATAGGCCGATGAAGCAGGCACTTCAAAGAATAGCTTAAATACGGAAGTGATCCCATTGCCAATATTGATGTCCCATTGCCAGTATTGTATCAAATTCAGAGAAATTGGACATTATTGGTTTATCCAAAGAAAAGGAGCAATATCTGATTTGTATGTTTTGAATTGCATTTGCTTCAAGAAAACAATAATAAAATATGATACTTTAACTTGTAAGACAATGGTAAAGGAGGAGATGATAATGCCGAGCATTTTAAGGCAGGAAGTAGTACCAACACAACTTCCTCGAGTTATAAATTTTTAAGTGGCAGCTCCTCTGCTACTAGTAGCTCTTCAAAAAGTGATAATGACAGGGATGCTAGTGACAATGATGAAAATGGAAGTGACAGTGTTGAGACAAGACCAAGAACACCACCGCAGAAGAAAAAACCAGTACATGATGTTTGTAAGAACATATATCTTAAGCGAGGTAAAACAGACAGAACCTTTACTTCCTGAACAATTGATAAATTCATGAGCAGTTCGACAATTCATGAGCAGTTTGACTTTCATTAGTTCATTATATTCTATTTCTTAAGTGCTTGATTTATAAACAACATTATTTTTCAAATATGAACAAATATGTTTTTCAAATACATTCTAAAATTTTTCAAATATATGAATGATTAAAGCTTTCAAAACCAAGCATGAACGATTCTACTTTTCAAATGATGTTTTGGTTATTTATCTTGAAAGTTTCGAAATTTATAAACTCTTGTTTAATTGAAATAATTGAATGGTTGTACTATGTGATTTACAATTTGACGTTGTAGATGGCATTGTATATGCCTTCACAAGTGACATAAATGGTGACATTCATTGACAATAAGGCAAATTGTAAAAATACCCTTATTTATTTACAAAATTATGAAAATGCCCCTATTTTAGGGGTATTTTTGATAAAATGACCCTAACTTTTGTTTGATAATCTCAATAAGATCATGTCCTTCAGATGAATTGTAGGTGAGGATGATATCTTTCCATCAAAGTTGAAATCATCTGAATCCGAGTCCGAAATCTTAAGTTATGATTACAAATTATTTGTCATTAAGAAACATCATAACTTGTGATTCTGGACTCCGATTCAGATGATTTCAGCTTTGATGGAAGGATATCATCCTCAGCTACAATTCAGCTGAAGGACATAATCTTAAGGACATAATCTTATTTGGATTATCAAACAAAAGTTAAGGTGATTTTATCAAAAATACCCCTAAAACAAGGGCATTTTCACAATTTTGTAAATAAATAAGAGTAAGTGACATTATATGTGGCAATCTCCAACAATTAATGATCAAGGAATGACATTGCCATTACCAAAACCCATGAATGCATGTTGAGAAAATTGAGATGTATGGTCTAATTAGTGACAAAACTTCTAACATTATAAGTGAGACAATAGTTGTAGACAATTGAAAGCTTAAAAAATAAAACTCTAAGATTTCATTAAGAAATTTCGTTAAGCTAAAGCAAAATAAGAGATTTAAAAAAATAAACCTAAAAGCTTTTTGGGTTCTTCGCGTGGGCACCCTCCCCTATATATTCCATGCAATAGATGTCATAGTGAAGCCTTTGATTTGGTGGCCACTAACGCTCCCAGTAGCATATAGACCCCATTTCTAAGAATTATTCACGCGAAATAACCTCCACAAGAATTCCAACTTGTAACGCGTCTAGGACAAAATCTTCCCCGTAACATATAGACCGCATTTCTAAAAATTATTCACGCAGGATAACCTTCACAAGAATTCCAACTTGTAACGTGTCTAGAACGAAATCTTCTCAGTAGCATATAGACCCCATTTCTAAGAATTATTCACGCGAGATAACCTCCACAAGAATTCCAACTTGTATTATATAGTATCCTACAAGAGAAGACTATCACAAGGGACTTGCAAAGACACGCTTAAAATCCTGATCGATAAAAACCTGCCAACTTTTATATAAAACCTGATAGTATTATGAACATTTTATATTTTATAAACCAAAATACAAGGACTATATCGTCCTCACAGCTCCAATTAACCACAGATACAATCCAAAAGGTCTCAATTGCCCAACTTATTTAAATGCCAAAGAGACAACTACACAAATTCTGACCTGGAAACAATCAAGGGGACATAACCTGCTCCGTGGGTGGTGTCATTGAGTAATATGGTCTTGCAGAAAATCCTACTGGTGGCAAGCGGCGGCGAATCTCACGGCCTTCTTGGCAAAGGGCACATGGATGGCAGCAAAAATGCACACAAAAATCACAAATAGCTTCTCCTGTCTCCGTGTTCTCTGATGCAGCCAGTCCACTACATCCAAAACAATTTGCTGAAGACTCATATGTCCCCTGTCTCAATGCCAAGCAAGTATGAGTACAAGCACATACTATAAAAGACAAACTAGAGTAGCAAAAAAAACACCTATTAATTATTTATATGGTTTTGAAAAGTAGAATTCCATATTTATTTCATATAAGATCCTTTGATCTATTCCCAAGCACCAGAGAAATTATTAAGACTAGAAGAGAAATTATCTAGTTCTAAAAATTGTGGTTCCAGCCACTCTTGACTCAGATGCTCGTTTCTCTTAAGTAGAGAATTTTGGTTAAGCATTTATCCAAACAAAGTTTCAGTCATGCAGCCTCTCTAACTAATACTTATTATTTTTCTACATGCTGATACTCATGAAAGGTAAATGGACTCGCCAGACAAGACTCACTTCAGAAGATTGAAGAGATTAATAAGCCTACAGATACAATTCAGTAAACAAGTAAGCAGTAAAAATGCACACTATCAGATTCATAAAGAGGAAAAACTGGCAGTGAGCATTGCCTCACAAACAGCTAATATGATCTATTAGATAGCAATAAAAATGGTGCAAAAAAAGGCCCATTTAAACAGATCCTATAAGTCCTCTGTTATAATTCAGAGGACATGCATAATTAATTTCATCATAGTTAATGAATAAAAAAAAAACTCTGCCTGCAGAGGAAATAGAAGGTAGAGAACTCACCTCAAGATTGAACTTGCGACGGAGAGCAGTTCTAGCTGGGAACGTGAATAAGGGTGCAATAGCATTAGAATTGAAGAGGAAGTTCCCAAACAACCAAAACCCAGTATAAGCGCAGCAGTGTCTGCCAAAATGCTGGGAAGAAGAGCCTAAGCGCTCAATGTTACTGCCATACAAGATACAAGGTGCAAAGGTCCCCAGCACACAAGCTTCAGCATCGGTGCCCACATAATCTCCAGAGCATCCAAAGCAAGAAAAGAGTCAAGTGCTTCAAGGTGTGCGAGAAACCGGGGCACCCACTACATCTGCATGTCCTATAGGGATTCCTTTAACCATATCATCTTTAGTCTGTTCAGAATCCTTTTCTTCTGGACCTATCAAACTCCTTAACCATTTCTTGGATTTACAGCATTACTTACCTTCAGCTCCTCGAAATGTCATCGCCACAGTAACAAAGCATAAGAGACGGAGACAATATAAGAAGATCACAGCCCTGGAATGCAGAGTCGTGGTGTCCTTGTAAAAGAGATGCCAGCTATTTTCTAGGTAACACCAAAGAGAGATCCAATAGCTTCAAGAATCTGGTTGTAGAAGCTTTGCGGGAGAGAGAAAAGCAAATTAGCAGAAATGAGAACCTACACAAATTTGTAACTTAAATGGGAACTTAAAGACAAAACCGTGGGAGATATTGGAAGCAGCAAGCCTGGCAGAACCTATTCTAGTCGCATGACATCTGGGTATGGTTGGCATGATATGGCTAAAAACATGCACTGTCGAAAGGAGCGCCATAGCCGACATGAAAAACCTGCCAAGAAACCAAGAAATTGCCGGAAGAGTGTTTGAGGTAGATAACCCTAAAACCGGCCTGCTCGATACTTGCATGTTGAGCACGGTAGAAACTACCACGTACATACATAAAAAAAAATACATACATGGGTTATCCTATAGTAAGAAATGCCAAAAACTGGAAAACAAAAGGTAGTGCACGCTCTATAAATACATACTCTATACATCAAACTATATACATGCCCTGAATCATATAAAAACCTTTGCTAAAAAGTCGTTATCTGGAAAAGACGATGGTGGTGTGTCTTCAAGGGCTTAACAATTACTGCTGACCAACTTCTTCATGAGCCACAAGGTAGATTGATGAAGGCATACCAATGTTCTCAGCTCACACCTGAGAAGAAACACTTGTTTTTTGCGCAGTATTTAGGTATCGCTTTTGCATAGGTGGGTTGCTTCACTCAGTGGCTTATCTTTATCTGCTGAGATTTCATTCCTGCCTTTGCATTTATATATGTACTTTTGTGGGATATTGAATAGAATTTGACGTCCTTCCAAAAAAAGGGGGGGGGGGGGGGGGGGGG
>JAANSK020246499.1:0-13703 GCA_011763485.2 Isoetes engelmannii
GCATAAGTCGTGAATATGCTCATTCAACAGCTCTCGTTGCCCGGAGTCACCCCCCGTGTGAATATGCACCCAAACCAGCTAAAGGAATTAGGGTGAGTTCTAACCAGCTTCAAATTATGCATAGTAGTGAAGTGATTCCATAAATTGAGCTCCTGGTCTAGAAGAGGTCTAAGGTTGACACTCCTCATATAAGCATGCGTGATCATGTTAAAGTCCCCAACAACTAAACACTCATTATAATCTACATAACTTTGGCTGGTCCCAACTGTATTCTAGAAACTTGAAATTTGGGGGAAGAGAGTTAGAGATTAACCTCTTAAAATCATCATCATGTGACTTCTTCTCTTGGAAGAAAACAATATCAAAATTAATTGAAGAGAGGCAAACCTTAAGCCTATCACATTTGATATTCGAATTTATGCCTTGGAGGTTCTATGACAGACACCTCAAATTAATATCCATAAAAATCAGTTTTCTTTTGGACCCTCGAACTTCCTCTAGCAGGTTCAAGGGACTGTGTTTTGCTTTTTCTACCTTTGGAGTGAATTGACATCACCCAATCGAACTGTTTTTTCTCCTCTTCTTTGTCTAGATCAACTTCAATTTCATAGTCTGAATAGCCTTGATCTGATATCCCATCACTTTTATAATAGATAATCTTTTTTTCAACAGTGTTGGAAATACCATATCTTGACACTTATTGATTACAACTTGGTTATTTATAATATCACCATTAATAATTACCATTCTGCCTACCAAGTCTGTTAACTTCTCAACAGGATGGGTTTTATGTTGTGTTGGGGAGGGGGGGAGGGGGGGTCATGAGGATCAACATTGTTATTAAGACTGCATTCCCCCTCTTCCTTTCTTATGGATCCACTGGTTTCTTTGATGGAAACACCCTTCTTCTCGACCCAACCATTCTTAGTAGGAGGTGGTTGCCAGGGAGCCTTCCCCTTATTAAGATTATCTTTAGGGGCAGGAGGGGGAGGCTCAAAAGGGACCTTTGAGTATCTTATGTTGACATCAAGGAAAATATCCTCATCAATTCTGGTGCCAATGTATTTTTCCCAATCCGAATGGATCTCTTTGATGATGCAGATTGGGAAAATCCTAGTGGAGGATAGAAATGTGAACAACCTCTCCCAGACTCTCCCCAATGGCTTTAAGGTGACTCAAGGTCCAGAAAGTAGGAGGGAGATTAGAGAGAGTGACCCAGGTGGAAGTGGCCACACATGAGAAATATCCAAGAGAATATAAGGGGTGCCAATTCATAATGTAAGCTGGGCAATTGGCCACAGAAGAAATTTTTCTGGTTAAAGGGACATTTCTGTGATGACTATCTCTTCAGCAGATCTGATAGGTTTTAGAGTCATCTTAAGAATGGATAAGATAGGGATATTAATAGCTTTGTTGTGCCAACCCTTAACCTCTGTTATGTTAGGACACTTGAGAGGAAAGTGGATGAGAACCAAAGGGTCAAATGGAATTCAAAGTAGAATATTATCAACGAAGAATCCAAATAATGTCTGCGTGATTATGGATACATTTATTATAAAGCTGGATTATACCTGCTTTTAATAAAAAGCCCGAATATTAGGTTCTAGATAGAATACACTTTTTTATTTGAAACCGCGTTTCGAATTCAAAGATTCTCAAGGAAAGAATTACATCTTATAGTTGAATTAAGAAATTGATAGTTTAATGCTTTTAGACCGAGAAGCATGGATGGGTTGTGACTTTTTGTGATAATACCATGATCCACTCACCTATTTAAATGCCATATTGATCCCTGAAGTCAATGATGGTGGGGACTCAATTAAACCATACTTGGCTACCTATACAACATCTGCTAACGAGCAAGGGAATGCCACAAGGCATGCCTTTCCAGATGGGCTCAGATGCAATATAGCAGCGACACAACTTGTTAAGGGAAGTGAACGTTAGAAATTACGAGATGGTTTCAATTACATGTTTCAAATACGTTAGTCAATATAACAGCGAGTCAACTTGGTAATTGAAGTGAACGTTATAATATGTCACAAGGCATGCCTTTCTAGATGATCTCAAATACATAATAGCAGCGAGACAACTTGATAAAGGATGTGAACGTTAGAATTACTGTCGTTTGAGATGGTTTTAATTACATGTTTCAAATACATTCAATACCGGCCAGACAACCTGGTAATGGAAGTGGACAGTGCAACATGTCACAAGGCATACCTTTCCCGATGGTTTCAGATACATAATAGCAGCGAGACAATTGCTAAGGAAGTGAACTGTAGAATTTACTGTCGTTCGAGATGGTTTCAATTACAATAGTCAATAACAGCCAGAAAACTTGGTAAGGGAAGTGAACGTTGCAATAGAATTTGATGATATGCATGATATCCGCGTCAAGAGTGGGGAATAATATACATACAATGGCAAGGGCCGAGCAGGCTACAGAGCTACAACTACAGACGCATCCACAAGAGAACCACAACAGAGATCGGATGCGAGAATTTTACAATAATGTGGGAGACTTTCTAAATCATGGAGCACCTTAGCTGTATAAGACCTTAGTCCCACAAACAAAGACAAAAATAATGTGGGGGTGCCGTTATCAGCCACACCTTGGATCAACTTTGTCCTTCAACTTGGCCCGTCAGAGGTGTCAAGATGAAGGGCAGCCGTCAAGGTGATAACCCTAGATCATGCCGGTAAAGCAAGGCAAAGATGGATGTTAACGTGGTTGGATAGAGACCGTCCATTGCCTGGCTTTTCAGTTTAGACTGTTGCGGAAAATTTCTCGGCAAAAAAGACACCGTTGAGTACCCGATTCCGTCCGATTCCCAGTCGGAATTCCGGCCCGGAATGTCTAGCCGCCGCTCTCCTACAAGAAGCCTCTGTGTCTCTCCCATCGCGTAGAGCTCCTGTTTCTGATGTTTATGCAGGTTTTTAGACACTGAGGACTCTCCGGAACGATTTCTAGTGCCTTAAGCTTTGTTTTCCCGTATTTTTTGAACCTTTTTGCGTCTTCAGCTGGCCAGGATTGGCCTCGGAATCTTTTGCAGCCGTTTTCTAAGGGTATGGTTGTCTTTTCTGAGTTTTCTTCACTGTTTTAGTTCTTGAAATAACTCAAAGCTGAATATCTGTTAAGTCTCAGTTTTAGCCTTGCATTGAGTGCTTGTAATCTTGTAATATAGCTTTAAGCTAAGAAATTTGCTTTTTATTGTTTCTTTTTGAGTTTGAATTAATGTTATGGAATTTGGTTGCTTAACAGAACCTGTGACAAGTTGAGGTGGAGATGGTTGATATCTTAGGAGGAAGTAAATTTATGTCTCCTCTAGTAAATGTAGAGCACTTGGCCGCTAGAGGGCCAAGTGTGTTTTCTAGTCCCGGTTGTGAAGCTCTGCTTCAAAACTCGGCGTGCTATCGTCAACAAGATGATAGGAAAGTCTCAGCAGACGATGGGAAGGCCAGAACTACGGAGTTTCTCGTAGAGCTACTTGAGCAGGGAGCCTCTTTGGGAGCTAAGGTAAGAAGTCTTCTGCTTTTAAGGAATTTGAATTCATACAAATGCATTTTAAAGTGTCTATGTCTCAGCGAGCCCTTCGTACAAGGAAAAAATACGTATTGAGTATAGTAGCGTATTAGTTGGAAGCTATGGTGAATTCACTTCTTATTGCTTTCTTTTTTCTGGTTTCTGCCGCACCGTTGTATTTACTTTCCATCACTATAGCATGTGCTTGTAGTTTCTGCTTTGGGTGGCCCTCGTTTTTGGTTCTTTCACCTTCTTTTTTGGTGTAGCTTCCATCCTTTTTTTTTTTTTTTATCTTAGTTGGGTCTTCTATGTAATTTTGTTTTGTGATTGCACAGAAAATGGCACTTGATATTCTGAGGAAGCTAGTGTTGTCGAAGAAATCAGAAGAACTTGACAAGGCCTTACATAAGAGGATTCTGAATGCTTTGGTAAGTTTCTGAATGCTAGTTTTTTGTGTCAGGGCATGTGGATTTGCATCTGATTGGGTGTTGGTTTTCGACAGGTGAATGTTGAATCCGCAGTTATCGAGCATCTTATTTCTAAGCTTATTGATGACAGGTACATCCAGTGTCTTGCTTACTTTCTCAGTCTTGTACAAAAAAATTTGGTCTGTATAAGTTATGTAATTGTATGCAATGTGCAGGGTCTTCTCATACAAATTGAGCGTGCATCAGTTTAGAAAAATGGTTGAAGGTAATGAGTCTCTTCTGCCTTTACTTCTATTTCTATTTCTGTTTCTCTTTCTACTCATTACATTTTTCACGATCATGACATGAATTCCTCTGCTTTTTTTCTATTGTGGTAGGTTGCATAAAACACTGCCAGGGTGGAGATTTTGGAGTAAGCTAAACTTTGCTTTTGAGTATTAATGTGATTTCAGCTTATTTGGACTTTGTAAGTAACATTCGTCTTTTCCCTGCAGGTTATTATATCTGGTAAATGCATCATCACTGAAGAGGTATGCTAATGAGATTTCTAGGAGTTCATTTATACTTAAGTGTAGTTTATTTATAGTTTCTTATGCAGGAGGAGTCTTTAGGAAATTCTGCCATCTGTAAAACTGGTGAAGACACTAACATTCAAGGACCCGATAGACAAAACATAAATGAAGATGTTTCTGGTCTGTTGCTATTAGCAGCGAAAGGCAAAGATGGCGAAAATAACAATGTAAACAATGTAAAAGGAGAGGCACCTGTAAAAAAGAACAAGGGAAAGAAGGATGAAGAGGAAGCGGAAGATGATGATGATGAAGATGTTGGTGGTGAAAGTGAGGATGACGGAGGAAGTGATGAGGAAGATGAAGAAGAAGAAGACGAGGGAGGAAATGAAGAGGAGGAAGAAGAAGACGATGAGGAGGAAGAAGAGGAGGAGGTGCCCAAGTTCAATGCTGTTCCTCAAGCAGAGAGTGATGAAGAGGACGAGGAAAGTGAGAGTCAAGAAGAAGGCGTTGAATATGAAGAGGAGTCAGAAGAAGGAGCTGATGAGGATGGAGAGGAAGATGATGATGACGACGACGACGATGATGAAGATGAGGATGAAGATGCCGGAGGACCACCAATGAAGAAGGCAAAGAAGTAAAAATGACAGCCATCTGTACCAATTTTGGCAAATCTGTAGAACATGTAAGTTGCTTGTTTCAGATAAAAAAAAAAAAGTTTGCACAGGATATGCTTTGGCATATGGAGGATTGTTGGATTATTGTTTAATGAGATTCGGGGGTGTTGTGACATTGTCATACCTTGTAGTTGTTCGATAGTTCTGAATGTAGTTTACAAGCTTTGGGAAGTTGGAAAGCTTGTATAAGCTAGGCCTCACACCTTGGTAGATCATTTTATTCTTTCTAAATGGAATGCTTCTGAAAGTTTCAGGACTTGTTTACTTTCTATTTAACCTGTCAGATTTACAAGAGTACCATTTCAAGGGAATGATCTCCTTGGTTTAACCATTCCACCAGAAGTGTACTGTTTCCTGCTGATGCAGAGATGTTAATCCAACCACAGGGCTGGGTCCCATCCCCTTTCTTCGTTTCTTGTTCATATGTCCTGTTTTTTAAAAATGCAATTATTATTGAACTCATGTTATCTGTTTAAGCAGTAAGTTACTGATGTAAGTTTTTTAGCGATTCTGCTGAAAAAACATAACAATTAATAAAGCATTAGATTGCATTGTTATTTTTGCATGTCTAAACTATTAACTAAAACAAGAAGATCAAAGAAAATAAAAAACTAAGTATAAAAAACACTGGCGCCTTCAATCCTCTCCACATCCGTCTCACTGACCTCCTGGCATGGAGCGGAGATCTGTCCTTGCAACACAGATCATGCTATTTCAGGATCTTAGACACAGGTCCACAAATCCGACGACAATACATAGGAAGACCTTCGGAAATAGTTGAACTGCCATTAAGCAGCTCTAATCATAAAAAATATACGAATTTTTAAACAATACAGGGCCAAAATCTTACCCCAAACCATGAAAATGCAACAAATCCGACGACAATACATAGGAAGACCTTCGGAAATAGTTGAACTGCCATTAAGCAGCTCTAATCATCAAAAATATACGAATTTCTAAACAATACAGGGCCAAAATCTTACCCCAAACCATGAAAATGCAATATGAAACTCAATAAGGGATGTTTATGGAATCAACGGGAATCTTTTGCCGAGGGTGCGTGGAGGAAGATTTGTCACCTTTTTAAACCTAAAAATAGGGGATAGGAAATTACGCCGGGGTTCTTAAAACTTGTAATTGGTCTGTGCTTGCGTGGCTTGTGCATGTGCTGTGCGTGCTTGCGTGGCTTGTGCATGTGCTGTGCATGGCGTGTGCCTGTGTGGCTAGGTTTGTGCCTATGTGGCTTGTGCTTGCGCCTACGTGGTATGGCTTGTGCCTGTGTGGCTAGGTTTGTGCCTATGTGGCTTGTGCCTGTGCCTACGTGGTAGGGCCATAATTTCCTCTCCAAGAATAGGACAAAGACCTTACACGAAAGAAAATCACCCTCTTTCTCATTGGATGGGACCTTACACGAAAGAAAATCACCCTCTTTCTCATTGGATGGGATACTAATAATAAACGGAAGTCTGGTCCCCTTCCTGGACCTTCTAATCCGATCCCAAGAGGAGTAACCATGAACATGTCAAGGAGAAGAAAGCAGGCAGTAAAGGAAAAACATAAGCAGTCCTTTCAGAAAAAAGAGGAAAAGTAACATAAGCAGTCCTTCAAAAAAAAGAGGACAAGTCTGGCGTCACTTCGTATTTTGGGCCAGTGGCCAAGAAGACAAAAGTCTCATAATTTTATTGTTTTAGTGTGTGTGTGTGTGTGTGTGTGTTTTTTTTTTTTTATGTTTATGCAACATTTCTAGGAGGCTGCAAATGCGCCCCTAGCTGCACATGATTGCCGTATAAAATGGTCTCATAGACCCCCAGTGGTCTCTCGTAGACGTTAATATAATCTTTCTTTTTTTCTTTCTCCCCTATTTTTAGGTAGGGAAATGGGCTTGCACTGGCCATTACATGGGATGTATAGAGTCTGACACCTAATGTATAGAGGTGTCATACGTGGGATGTATAGAGTCTGACACCTGGTGTATAGAGTTTGACACCTGCCCGGTGCTGGAAGGTGAAAAGGAGAAGTGTAAGCTTCGATGTATTCTTGGGCGTAATGGCCAGCGGAGGCCCATTACCCCTATCATAAAATAATTTGGACTCAAGGAATGAGAAACACAAATAAATATTAATACTCAAATGTGGATTACGTACTAGGTAATTGATGGGCAGCGGGGTTTTATGCCCTGTAAAACCACGAGGTGGCCAACGAGTGGCGGTAGCCACGAGTTGCCACCGAGTGGTTTTACAAGGCATACAACCCCCCTGCCCATCAATTACCAAGCGTAATGCATAGTTGGGGTGCAATTACGTTGAAATAGAGTAGCTTACAACTAACATTTTACATAAAATATTATTCCATGTTATAATTTACATGTAATTATGGAGTAATTGCACCCAACCATGCATTACAGATAATAAGTACTAGGCTGCAGATAACAAAGGGACAGTATCACTATTTCCACCTGGCTGTTCGAGTCTAATATAATCATACATCACTCCACAAAGAATGCTTGCGTTTTTCCTCTGTGTAAGAAATATTGAATTTTTGTCCTTGTGCAATAACCCAGGTGCAATTTCAACAGTCCATAGACTGTACAAGCCGTGTATTCCATGGCGTGCTATTGCATTGTCTTTTCCAAATTGCGATGTATCAAGTAGTGGATTACTTGTTGGATTGTTTACCCTAACCTGTACAAGGGTCAGATCCTGTCAATTATTAAATATAAGCCTTTTTTTTACAGTAATCTTCTCACCTGAATTGCAGCAACATTTGAGGCTGCAACGGCTATGCGTAATTTGTAAAGGCCATCCGTTTTTACTTCATCAAGCTGAAATATTATTTGCCATGTTGTGGGCTTCAGACTTCCGTCTTGTCCTAATCTGTACGAAGTACATGAATTACTGGTTAGCACAAAGACACATTTCTGCTGCTAAAAGACCACAGAGATGGAAATGCCCAAAAGATTATCCACCTGCACCCCTGAATGAAGAACCAATCAGTCGACCAATTGCTAGTACCAACGGTGAAGACCAAATCGTTATTTGGATACATTTCTGAATATCTCTCCCATAAACCATACTGCCTGTACCTGGATACAAACATTGTAGAGACTATTGTAGAGCAGTGAACATGTCTATCGATTTGAAGATAGTTAAATTACTTTTCAGGATGGTCAGTGTAAAGGCGGTTCACATATTTGGGATTTGGATCAGGAATGAAAAATTTTGCTGCTGTCCTATCTGGAATGCCAATTTCCCATAAAGTTGGACCATCTCTAGGAGGCTGATATATAATATCCCCCAAATCCACAGCAGAACCTAGGAAGAAGAAGGATTTCAGCCAGTATTTTCAAAAACAGGTTCTTTACTTTAACAATACCTGGGTATATTTTGATAGCTTCCTGTTCTCTCTTATAGTCTCCAAGTACACCAGGAACCCAGCCATAAAGGTCATATGTCCCAGCACAAATGTTGTCAATTCTAAATTGGCCACATTCATCAGCTTGTGTCCAAAACTGGTAACCCTGTAAGAAAAGTGTATATTTTTCCCAATCTGGTAAAGTTCAGAGTACTAAAGACAATTGTTTAAATGCAATAAAAGATTACCTTGCCTTCTAGTTGCCAAGATCCTTTTTCGCCAGGTTCAGCGAGTCCAAGAAATGCATATGACCCTGGAACTAGATCTTGCGAGATGAATCTGTGGAGAGAAAAGTTGTATGGAATTGATTTTCTGACCAAAATTTTACTTGAAAGAGGAAGAGGGAGGAAAAGGACCTGTCCTGAACCAACAGCCTCCCTGAGACAGAACCTCGTTCATCTGCCTTTGAGAAGCATGAAGATGCAGGCCAATCATATGGCCAAGAAGCCACTTCAGCCAACATCTGGGCATTCACATATTGCGTCTATTAGGATCTTGGATAGGAAGAAGCTCTAGAGTGTATTGCCACTACAATATGACATTTTCGATATAAAAGTCATAACTTTAAAACAAGTACGAAGTTCTTTTTCATGTTTAGTGTTGATCATCGTCATCATTCAATATAAGTGCTCTTCTGAGCTCTTCAATATAAGACTCTGGTCAATTTGTTTTGATTTGCACAGCATGTATAAATTTCAATCCTTTTCAACACGCATGCTTACCTTTCCAGCCATTTATGCCACCAGTTAAAAAGGAAAAAAAAATTAAGAAAGGCTAGCAACTTTTGAGAGGTAGAGCAATTTTATGCAAGACACTTTTGATCAAAGAAGTAATATTACTACACCTGCATTTTGGCATCATGCCAGAGATAATAAGGTTCAGAGACAGAGTCTGCCATATTCAGGTATATGAAGACTGGCCCAAATACTTTTTGCCAGGGTTCCCCACCGCGGAACTTAGCACATAACGTTTCTCCAGCATAGTGTGAACTGTGGAACATCTAAAAGCAATTACACAGATTCCAAATCTCATGAGAAACCAGCAATCTAATTGTCTGAGCAGCATCATAATACATACTGAAAGGCAAGTTGGGCCAACATGCGATGTTAAATCTTGTTTCAAAGGTCCTCCATTCCGAAACTCGTTGCTTGGGGTGATCATCCAAAATCCAATCAATGGGTCAAAGCTAATCCATCCATGTACCCGGTTGTCCTTATTTTCGCAGGAGTATTGATATTTATCATCCACCTAAACACGTGCTCATATCAGATATTTGAGGCCTATCATGATGTGGTTAGAAAATTTAACATTCACTCATTTCCCAACTGCATGCATGCAACATGGGTGTTTGGATAAATCATCATTCATTTTCAGGCAAATTCATACGGAAGGAAACCAGAGCGTCCCATAGTTTGTTTTTGGGAGAATGGTTGATAAATTATCAACGAACAAATGATTCTATTTGTCTGTCCTTTCTACATGATAAATTTTTCGAACTCTCATTCCAAATACAGTTCTAGTTTAGCAAATACTATATATTAGGCACTCAATTGTGAACGGTCTAGACTGAGCCTAAAATAGATTCATTTATCCTGGCATTGTAGATCAAGAATGGCCAACAACTGCAACTGCATTTTGCAATTCTGAAGTCCAAAAGTTAATATAATAGATAATCTGCTTACTTCACCATCAAGATCTGAATTTTTGGGATTTGTCAATATGACAGCTTCAGGATAAGCAAGTTGTTGGCATTTCTCAGGTGATCTGTCATCCGGTGATGGCATAATCCTTTGCTTGTTGTCAGCTATAGCCATGTAGTTGAACCTGCACAAAACAAAATAACATAAGGATAACCCACTGCTGGTGTTTTTGTGGATAGGTTTCTCTTTGTCGAGTGATATATGGCCGGGTGACCTTAAAGCAAGAAAAAAAGGGGATGGTCTCTGTAAGAAGAGGAAAGTATATCATACATTAGGAAGATGAATTATTATAAAGAATGAAAAATTTTGTTATCGGTAAGAAGATACTATTACTTTGTTGAAATTCAATTATCAGGACCTCTCATGATAATTGTTGCACAGTATGAAGGAGGTTGTCGATCATGAGGAGCTCAAACCAAGAGAGATTTATGAGGTTTTCAAAAGTCAGCATCCCATTGAAAAACTATGCCACAATTTAAAATTGTAATTAAGCATGCATGCATCTAAGAGAACTTGTATCTATTGCTGTTTACAAGGTTTGTGAAGAATACCATGCTTGTTTCTTGTAATGATCATTCATATAATCATAATTAGGCAGAGCCTAAAGGCTAATGAGGTTTATTTTCTAAAACAAATTAAGGGCTTTGACTCGAAGTTGTGTTTTGTAAAGAATAACCTGTTTCTAGTAGCTACATTCATTTTTAAAATAAAAATACACAGCAAGAGGTAATGGACCTCAAGGCAAAAAAGAAAAGGGACTTGCTGATGTTAATATGGTAAAAAACTTACTTGTCCTTTCGAAGCTTAAATGTAACGCGTGTTTGATTAAGATCAAAATCTGGAAATCCAGATGGCCTCTCGTATATCCCATAGGTGTAAAAGCCACTATTACCACGTCGAAGGATGAACCTGCAAAGCACTTCATAATAAGTGGATGTTTCTTGGGCTTGACAAGGTTCTTGTACAGCATACTGCACTGCAAACAGAAACAAGAAAACCTTTTATCTATATTAAGGGGCACCATAGCTGTCGAACTTGCGGCATTATAGTAGCGCTTGAAGGATACTTCCACCTTATCTTTATCATTAGCTATAATACGGCATTCCGTACCACTTGGCCTGTAAATGAAAACTATTAGAAGTGCCAAACATGTGATCAACTATAACAAAACCTGAAGCCATCGAAAGCCTTTGCGATAGTTACCACCTTCAAGAAAATTTCGTTCTAAAGGATTATTTTCTATGAATGTTTTACCAGGATAAACCACAGATGTTCCACTTTTGAGAATTTTGGTGCCTCAGCAGTTGGAAGAGAATGCGCAAATATGAGTTTTACTATTTCCTTTCAAATACATCTACTAAGTTAAATAACATGTTTGGTCTTGTACTCTATACCATCAAAAGTGTTTTCTTGTAAGGTGTAAAGCCATCAGCAATTACTACATTTCACTCTTGAGAGAAATACATACACATCAAAGTTGTCGTTCCCATCTGGCTGACTCCAGTTCAGGTCCCAGTACCTAGTCATGCACATTTGAGTAATAAGTTAGCTCTAAATCCTTATATAATTTACTGTGCAATATGCTAATTGGCTAAATTGAAATTCTGAAAACATGAAGGGCCTTGCAATGTGGCATGTTTAATGTCACAAGCAGAAAGCGAACCTTACCCTCTGTTGCTTTCCTTATTCAAAATCTCCAGCCAGTTGCTGATACCATTATATCCAATAGATGTCACAATACCTATAGGATTTGAAATGGTGACCCGAATTATGCCATTATCAAGTATAATCTGCATCAAAACTTAGCAGGCTTAAAAAGTATATTGAAAAACTCAACTCTAACTTACACAACTAAAGTGCTATGAAAAGAGGAAAAGCTGAATCAGAATTTTGAAGATCCTGGACCATCTGTCATCTTTTGCTTACATCAACCCACTCAAAAAGCTAATGCAGCTCTTTTCCTATTTGACCATCTTGTTCCTCAAGAAAGTCTTTTAACTTAATGTCGCTATGGTTAAGAGGAAGTTATTATAAAACCTCTAGAACCATGCGGAGAATAGTTTGAGTGCAGCATCAGAACTTATAGAATCAAGTTGAGCAAGTGTTCTATTCATAAGGCGTGCAGAACTTGGGAAGTAGGCGGCTATGTGCGAGATATGCATTATTAAATAGGCAGTTATGTACATGTCCAAGATGTACAGTTTGGCTCATTTTTCACTCCAATGTCAACAGAAGGAGCTATGCTTATATTGATCAAGGGGCTAAGAAACCTACAACATGGCAAGGAATAACAAGACTTGTAGCATTACGCACTAAATTAAACAGATACTCCACTTTGCTGAAGTAAAGAGCTAATTCCTAAAACTTACATAACCTCCCTGATCAATAAGCAGAACATCTGGGCCTTCTGTGCCTCCTCCCTGTGTATGAGATGAAGCCATTAAGCTTTACCTGCAAAAATGTTTCAAGGGACTCATAAAACAAATTTAAATGTATCATAAATGTTGAGTCGAATAGAAGTAGCAGAAGTGATCGCTCAATGCATCATACAAAATGTTTACCACTGTTAACTCCAAACTTGGAATTGACTGAGAGCCAACAGAAAATCTCCCGAGCAATTTCTGCAATGTGCATTATTCGTTTTAGCAGCCGAACTAGAAACAACCAAGAAAAGATTGTTTACCAAGTGGGCAATCCCGCCATGAATGTTTGAGATGTTCCAGAAGCATGCCAGTTGAATTTAAAATCAGGTGGCTTTGGAAGCCAGCCAAATGCTTCACGCATGTCATCACGTCTTGAATTGCAAGCAATCCTCAAACCATCTAAATGCCTCACGGGTCCCATTTTTTTTTATGAGTTGGCGGGTTTTTGGTGTGTCATCCATCATGTGTACATGATGAAAGTGTATTTTTATAACATATGGTTTAGTTGGTTTACTGGGCGTATTATATGGAAAAATGTATGATATAGTTTGCTCAATTCGTTTCGTATTGCGGAAGGGTATTCGTTTCATATTGAGAATAGGCAAAAAGGGAATCTTTACATGGCGAAAAAGAGAATAGCCCAGAAATAAGTGCAAATGGCATGGCACCTTGGAGCCATTTAGTGGATGTAAGAGAGGTGCCCATATTATGTACACCTGCTCGTATTGGTGCATGACAATAGGAGCAGGTCTACATAACACAGGCACCCCACTCAGTCCCCAAAAGGCGCCACATTGCTATTTGGATTGAACAGCATGAGATAGCACCATGGATCCAGCTTGAGCTCTTCAATCACAAGCCCAAATGGCAGAGAAATGTTGGCTTGAAAGTGGCAACATGTGTACATGACATGGGCATCAAATGATGCTTCTTCAAGAACTTTGAAGCTCCTTGTCACGAACCTACGCGAAGAGCAGAGCAAATACACACAAGAAATACCAAAGAATCTTATATACAACAAAAGAATCT
>JAANSK020246510.1:0-13702 GCA_011763485.2 Isoetes engelmannii
TAGAACTTGATATTTGTATACATACAGTTACACATTGAAATTATTACAGAATCACTTTCACAGATGGAAAATGTACATGATATGATTATATTCTGATGATTGAAAATATTTTATACTTGAAAGATGATTTTATGATTATTCTAAAATCCAACTAATTAAAGGTGTGCACGTGGCCTGGGTTAAAATCCAAGATGGATATTTGGGTGGCTGTTTGCATCTTGAATGAAAATGTGTCTTGTAAATTTTGCAATATATGTCGTATATCTGGATGTGAATGTAACTAAGAAGAAGAAGAAGAAGAAGAAGAAGTGGGGGCAAATTTAAAAAACAAACGCCCCCTTTGCTGCTATTACCATGGCTTGGGGCATAGGGCATCACCCATCGCCCTAAGATGGCATGCGGCCATGGATCTTCTTCTTCTTCCTCTTCCTCTTCTTCTTTCTTCTCTCTTTTTTTTTTTTTTTTTTAATTCCGACCATTCCGGCCATTTTCTGAAGGCCGAGCTTCGGCTATGGCGCTGATGGAGAAGAGGCCGGCCATTTTTTGAAGGCCGAGCTTCGGCTATGGCACTGACAGAGAAGAGGTCGGCCATTTTCTGAAGGTCGAGCTTCGACTATGGCACTGAGGGAGTGGTGTCCTCCTCGCCTCCCTGCTCCCTTACTTTGTGCTTTCGGCAGAAGAACAAGAGATCGTAAGGAGGTCTTGTTGCAGCAGTAGTAGCAGATGGGTTATTTGTGGCAGTAGGAGTAGATAGATCTTTTCTAGCGCATCAAACACTAAATCTGATGGAAAGATGGTTGCTGGAACCACATGCGTGATCTCCCAAATGGCCTTGATCAGATTCCATGGAGGCAAATCCAACAACCTTCGAATGAAAGCCAGTTAGGGCTCCAGAATCTACTAAAAGTGTGCAGCTTCCTTCATCTAATCATTTGCTTATCCTCATTATTGGCATTGTTGGAAGGTGCAACAGTCCACTTGTTCTTTTTCTTTCATTTTGTTTGCTCTTTTTCCATTGTAGCTTGCTGTCGTATTTCCTTTCTTGCTAGAAGCAGTGATAATTTCGTGGCATTGGGGTCTGTGATTTCTATTCTATCAATATTTTAATTGAACCATAGAAATCGCAGAAAAGGGCCATCCATTTTGCTGAAACTTCTGATAAGTAAGTGTATTGGACACTGCTTTTGTTTCGTGGTAATTTTTTGCCACACTTCTTCTTCTAGTGTAATATGCAGTGAAAAGGACTGGCATTATGCAACAAAAATGTTTAATGAAAGATTGGGAGATAAATTGGTTATTTGTTGTGGTAACACTCTTCTTTTACACAGTATTTGGTCCATGAGTGTGTTTTCTAAATACACCAATGGATATCTTTGGAGGATCTAATGTGGGCTACAATAGGGCCTCTGCACCCGACCCAAACTGTAGGCCAGACTTGCTACTTTGTTCTTGCAAAAGCTGAAGTTTTAAATGGAAAGCATGACAAGACACCGTTCCCATGTCAATTGTGTAACGAAAAAAAAACTGAATTTGTGCAAATCTAGCAACATGAGTCAAGACATTGTATACTTATGTGTTCTAAAACTTGTTCAATAAGATTGACATAAATTCTTGAGTGATAAAACTTGTTTTTGTGATGAAATGCTTCAGAAAATTCCGTGTGAAAATTGCTTGTGTGTTAAACTTGTGTTTGTTAACCTGTTATAGCCTGTTAAATTTGGTGGCAGTCATCGGTTCTTTAAAGGATAGTCATATTAAATGAACTTCTGAGATGTACAGGTAGCCTTGCACAGAGGGAAATTTTCTCCCTTTGACCTTTAAACCTATCTCTCAGCTTATTGTACTTTTTTCTTGATTGGTAACGAAATTTATCTCTCGTCCTTTAAAAAAAAAAAAAAAAAAAAAAAATTGGTGGCGGCAAGGGTAGTGGTTTAACTGGGCATCGGCTTGTATGTGGTTGAACTGGATTAGATGAACGACGTGGTTTAACTAGGCAAGGTTAATGGTTTAATTGGGCAAGGGCAAGGCTACGACATGGTTTAACTGGGCAAGGCTAATGGTTTAACTAGGCAAGAGCCATGTTAACGATTTAACTGGGCATGTGATTGTTTGTGGTTTAACTGGACAAGGGCGTGTGCAGTGGTTTAGCTGGGCATTGGCAGTGGTTTAACTGCACTAGAAGAAATTAAGTGGTTTAAGTGGACAAAGACATGGCCAATAGTTTAACTGGGCACAAGCACATGACCTATTGAGATATCAAGATATAATATACGAGCACGATTAAACTTGATTTTTTGCTCCCAAGTGTGAAATTTATGATGTCATATTTCTAATGCCTGATTACGAGGAGATAAGCTGCCATGTTATGCAATACTCTCTAACAAAGTGAGTTATGTCTGCTATAAATGTTAACAGCAAATATACTTCCCTTGAATGTCTGGTTGAAGCGGTTGGTTGGCTCAAAAAGGAGCATTAACTGAATAGAATATGAGAAAGATAATGCAAAAAAGATTCCTTTTATGTATGAGCATATCCAAGTTTTTGATTCTTGAATTTGTATATTTGCATCCTTTAATTTATATATCTACCGATTGAAACCAAACCATTGTACATTTCAATTTAAACAATACCATGTACATATGCAAATTTAAACCAATCCATTGTACATTTGTGCATTTAATTACAACGAGTTTTTTTTCAAACCAACTTCATTCGTGTTTTCTATTTTTTTTAGAAGATATCAACACTCGATTAACTGACTGGTTTTAACTTGGCATGGGCTTGTCTATGGTTTAAGTGGGCAATTTAATTGGGAGTGGTTTAAGTGGGCATGGGATTGTCTATGGTTTAACTTGGCAAGGGGAGTGCTTTTAACTTGGCATGGGCTTGTCCATGGTTTAAATGGGCACTTTAATTGAGAGTGGTTTAATTGGGCATGGGATTGTCTATGGTTTAATTGGGCAAGGGGAATGGTTTAATTAGGCAAGTGGTGTAAGTAGGCAAGGAATTAACTGCATTGTCTAGTGGTTTAACCAGGCATGGCTGTGATTTAATTAGGCAAAGTGATGTCAAGTGGTTTAACTATTCAAGCGAGGGGTCTAACTCTTCACATGTATTTGATTTAACTGGGCGGATAGCTGTCTGTGTTTTAACTGACCAGTTAAACCATTGCCCTTACCCAGTTAAACCACGTGATTCATCTAGTCCAGTTAAACCACCAACAAGAACATGACCAGTTAAACCACCAACAAGTACGTGATCGGTTAAACCATCGCCCTAAACCACATGATTCATCTGGTCCAGTTAAACCACATTCAGTACGTGACCAATTAAACCAGAGTGCCTAGTTAAACCACAGTTTTCAAGATGCCCAGCCCAGTTAAACCAGGATGACACACCTTACTACCACTTTTTACTTATTCCGTGCAGAAGGAATACACCTGACTGTCTACAACATGAAGCGTCCTCTCCCAAATAGCAGCTTTGAACTGTTCTTTTTGAGCGTGTACACCTCTGCATTTTGGAAGACCTTCATTCGTCGCTTCTTCCAGATGAGCCATAACAACCACGTCTTACAAAGGTGGAAGACTAGTTTCTTTTTCCATAGCCACCCAATAGAATATATGCCCAGAAGAACCTTTTGACTGCTCAATGTAGTGTGAATAAATCCCTGAACCCAGTTCCATATGGGTTGATCTCTATGCATAGAAACATGCATTACTCCAAGATCTCAGGGCAAAGGCCACACATTGGACATCGTTCGCTAATGAAAGGCTTAATTCTGTGAACCCAAGTGTTAACTCTTAGGGACCGGTGCACAATTTGACATAATAAAGTGCAAGTTTTGGAAGGAAAATTGGGTTCCATACCCATTTCTGCATCTGCCGCCAAGCGTCTCCTAGGACCTGTAAAGCCCATCCGTCCTCGAGAGGCAGCTCATCCTGAATTGCTAAAAGCTCACTGAGCAACTGAGCAACATACTGACAATTGTTTCTATTTAAGCTCTTAGATTTGCAGATTGAAGACCTTGATAGGGGCATTGATGTTAAAGTCAAATTTGAGAAAAGGGAACTTATTTTGAAGCCAAACTATGCATTAGAAGACTCTTGGTTGATTGAAGATTGGAAGATATTTTGTTGAAGATTGACAGTCATCAAATTTGAAGTTGTGGACCTTGATTCCTTATCTATCTCTTGCTGGTATCTTATCTATCTCTTGAACCCTCAGAATAGTTAAGCAGCTAAATTGTACATTTGCTTTTTAGGGATACGTTCTGAGGACAATAATGTGTATCAATCACATAAGAGCACTCTTGAGTTTATTGAGTTCCAACCCTCTGAGCTTTGCACAAATATAACGACCAAACTCTGCACCTGCACACTGCATGTTTCAAATTGAACTTGGGAAGAAGCTTTTGGAAGAACATCATAGTTTAAATCCAGTATCTAAGATTGGCATGCTTAAAAGATTCAGGAACAACTCAGTTTAACCCTAAGCTTGGACGTTTTTCCAGCCGATTTGGCTTCTAAGAAATATCTTTGAGCTAAAACGGAATAAATAGATTAAGCACACCAGAATATGTGAAAATGGGAAAAGTGTTAAGGCTTGGCAACCATACAATCTGCATTATATCACAGTCAGCTAGATCATCCTTGTCTTCAGCAAATCTGAAGTTTCTTATGACCTGTACTAATGAGTATATAGAAGATGGGTATACTATGCTTTAGATTTTAATCTGTTATGGAGCAGATAAATACAATTTCTTGATTTCTCTACTATCAGCTCTACAGAGAATGTGCAACTCAAAATTGCATGTAAATATATGCACAATTTTTGGCAATGCCTCACAAAAATATGGCTTCTTACTTTAATTTGCTTAGAAACCATATGGGACAATTTATTCCTGTTGACAGTGTATGTATATTTGATGCTCAAGTCTGCATTCTCTGTTTTGATAGAACTATACATAATCCCAAACCATCAATGATTGTGGCGATGATCCTTTGTTCTCTTTATAGAAAAGTAGCCTCATTTTCCTTCAACTTTGCAAATAAAATGATGCAAAATTAAAGACGGTCAGGTGGTACTTTGAAAGAAAAACAGCAAAAAAGCCTCAAAAGTGCTTCAAGTGGAATTCCTCTCATGCACTGGTGTTTCTCTACATCCTTAGTATAATCCAATATTAAGCAAATAGTAAGCCCAATATTCATCAAGTAAATGACCACCAGTTCTTCTCGTTCTTTTTGTTCTATTGCCAGCATTATTATCGAATAGTCATATGCCAGAATAATTGAGCAACCAAAACAGATAAAGAATATGAGAAATATTTTGAAAGAGGATGAGACGAAGGCAACTCTGGAAAATATACCTCTGAATGTATTGCTATTGAGGTTTCCACGCCTGCACATAGCACATAACAGAGGCATCCATCTATCAATAGCTGCACATAATGTTATTTCATGCTATTGGTTTATCCTTGTTGAAAATGTGAATGTGAAAAGACGTTACCTCAAGAACTGGCTAGATTGTGTTTGAAATCAAGCTTGGCAACTGTAGTTTGCAGAAAGCTGCCGCTTCTCTGCTACCCATTACGGTAAAACTTATAAACTGATCATCTGTGTCTAGTCATTCTAACCAATGGCTAATATTTGAAAATCCTGAATGTTTGACTTTCATCTAAAATCCATCCATGCAAACTTATTAGCATGTCCTCTAGCTAGTCCACCCAATGGCTATATTATAGGCGTTGCTAATTCTGGGTTCTAGACTCTACCTATGCCAACTTATAAATTGAGCTCCATTGATGGTTGTACTACAATCCAGTGTTGTGGGATTTTATTTTTAAAATCACATCCATCCAAAAGACTATGTGTGCATTTCCTTTTTCCATACTTGGACAGTCAAATAGTTTTTGCATCTATTGCAAGATGATGCATGATTGAGGTCTCCTCATATTTAACCACTTGTTCTTGCTCTTGGATCAAACATAATTTGTTGATATGTGAAGGAATTTTAAGAAATGTCATCTTCCATGAACAAACCCATTCTAAAGAGAAGTCAAGAATAAATATCATCCAAAGTATTTGTCATGTTTATTTAGTACAATGCATTTTCATTCATTCATATATAAGGCAGTTTCAATTTCTGTTTTTTATATTTTGTTTGACGCTAAAAAAAGACGGTCACGAAACGTGTTATTTTTCTTGAGGATCTGACACCTGTCTGCAATCTAAAATGAGTATGAAAAGACACGTGTAAAATTAAAACCGAGAGAGAATCTGCAGTGTCAATGTTAGCACGATTTTCAATATAATAAAGACATCCAATAAATCATACAGCTGTTCAGCTGTTCAGTTGAGATAAGCCGTGGCTACAATTGTGGGCATCCCCAATTTTGGGTGCTCACGCTTTTCAACAAATGTAATTTTTCTTTTTCTTTTTCAATTATGACCACGTGTTGTTTTTCTTTAGCAAGGTTGCCTAAGGGTCGGGTCACATGCTGTTGTCGACGACTTAAGATCCCCGTCAATCATCAAATCACATGCTGGTTTTGACAAGGATGAATCCCTGTTGATAGCAGTCCGTTCCACCGGCTTTTGCATCGAATGGAAGCATTGCCGTCAACAGGGATCACCTAGATGATGACAATCAAAAAAATTCTGGACAGTTGACAACGATCCCTCTGCCGGATCACGAAGACGAGCGCGAAGATGATTGCCGTCCCTCTTTCTTTGCAATGTGGAAGCTTTTTCTTGATAGCAACATGTGACCCCGAGCCAAAAACAACGTTCCTGTCAACAGGGAAAGATCCCTGTTGACGGGATCATCTGACCCGACTCTAACCCGAGGTCACCTGAATCCCGCGATTTTAGCCTATCCATGTATCTGCCACATCATGCCAAAATTGATGTGACGTAGTTTCATCCCTTAGATCTCCTAATTTCTAATCCTACGGACGTGAAAAAGAGAAAATGCTTTCAATTATCCATGTGTCTGCCACATCGTCGTGCTTCTTCTTCCAGCATCGTTTTCGAATGGTTTGGGCCATTCCCAGAGTTTTCATTGAGCCCTTGTGTTGGTTTGAGCCAATGTCCAGCTATGGCAGAGCACGAGCTTCAGGGCCCACATCTTTTGTCTTCTGCCCTAACACTGGTACGAACTTGAGCTTACTCTTGCTCGAGAAGTTGAGTTCGATAAGGGTTTATAAACAATTTGTCTCTCTTGCACCATTTAATCCAAAAAGATAGTTCGAATTAGAGTCGATGCTACCTATCTTTTCTGCAACGTTGTATTTTTATGCAGATTTGTTGACTATTATGTCACGATGCATGGGCAGATCATTTTGCAAGATCCCATGGAAGTCATGCCCACCTGCTTCAGATTTTGATCTTGGTGGCAATCTGTCATTTGAGCAGTACTTGAAATCGATGCATTTGCAAAGCTTATCAGTGTGCATGTTTCAAAAAGAAAAGGATCTGGTCCATTTCTCTTTGCAGAGAGCTTGTGGTATGCGAGTTGGGCATCGTGATTTCAGTTCCTTCCATGCAGCTGGCTGTCAGGTATAATTTTGAGTTTGATGTGGGGTTTGGGTAGCAGAATTTACAAGCTTCAGATGTTGTTGGTTAATGCTCTTTGAATATGAAGATATCAATATAATGTTGCCAATACTAGGCTTGCACAACATTTTGAGAAGGGCGATGGGGATGGCCTTCTACAAAAAAAAGTCTCGCTTCTTGTTTGTAGGCGCTGATCGTGCATGCTGAAACTGGATTTATTGCTTGTATTCCTGATCTTTCACATGCATTTCCATAGAAAGTATGTTATAGACTTTCTGTTCATATTCTTTCCATGATTACTTGCCCAGCATATCAATAACACACATGACATGTGTAGGAGTGGGTAATGGAGCGTTGGAAAAAGAACTTCTACCTTAGTGCCATTGCTATGCAAATAATGGTAGCTTTGTTATTGTTGTAATCTTCACCTTCTTTTGACTCTTTCATTTGGGTTCTTTCAGGAGTTAAACAATTGAACATAAATTTTGAAGATATAAGAAAAATGTGTACTGATGAGAGCTTTGGATTATGCACTTGAGACTGCTCAAGTCATGCATCAGCAAGGCGTTTCATTATGCAGAAATAAAGCGTCTCTTCTGCAGGGTTATGATAAGAGGAAGGATCTGATATGTGCTAGGTGAGTTCAATTGCTAATTGTTCATGATGGACTCGTTTCATTTTTAGTTGTGGATGATGGGCTTTATGTCTGCCTGGAACAAATGCAATTACAAGTCTGAGACACATGAAAGATCCAAGACAAAGTGAAAAATTCCAGAGGACACTAGCAACAAATACCTTCTTGAGGTTCGATAATAGTGTGACATGTCTGTAGTTGTGGTTTCATTGTCGGAATTATCTATCAATATAAGAGACCCTTGACCATTTTCAGTAACGAAGTATTGATTGCAGTGGTGTAAGACGCAGCAGTTGCCAAGCATGCATTTTTTATGTTACCATAGCGACCATCTAGCAAAAAAATAGTAGAACCAGATGCACCCGCAGGCTCATTTTTGAAAGGTTTGGGAGGACGGAAAAAAGTCAACGGGCCCTAAAAACTGTCTTTGCCTTTACCTCTGTTGTATATGAAATCTGATTGGTTTTAGCATGGATTGCAAGGAATGCTTCTGATACCAGAGTAAATGACAAATGGAGTTCTTTTGGGATCTGCATATTAACCATAATTGGCCCTGCCATGGCATCTTGTAGCTTTTTGGCCACGGAATGCACATGATGATATGCCCTAATATTTATACTTCATTATCTTCTGTTGTATCTCTATTTCTCTTCTCTTAGGTATGTTCAGTGTCTGAGCTCTGATTATTTTGTACTTTGGGGTTTTTTACAGTCTTGTCTAGCAAGGAAATTGCAATTTCTGAGTTCCACCGAGGTATTAGTTCTGTTATTTTGCTTCTTAAAAAGGCAGTTGAAGCCTATATCTACATGCTTTCTAATGCCTCTGCGTGTATTCATTATTAAAAGTGTTCCACATCGTTTCTGCATCAGGTTTTTCTATTTATGGTGTTTCAGAATTGGTCATAAATTAAGCTAGTTCTTTGGAAGGTACTACAGACATGAAGTAAAGGCATTTTTCCAGAAAAAGGAGCCTCACTGCCTAGCAAAAAGGTTGCAATTCTATCCTTTCTCCCAGCAATTCTATCTTTTCTCTTATCTGGAATGTGTAAATCCATGACTCTTTTACTCCGTTCATTTTAGCACCAAATCATATATACTGGTTTGTTTTCTTAGACAGAACCTTCACTTCTGTCAGGTCTAGATTTTCAGAGACATTACAGTGCCTGCAAATTTAGAAACTGAGACCAAATTATACATGGTTTTGCAGTGGAGTCATGGGCCTTTTCTATTTGTAAGCTGGATCATGTGTTATGTTACATATTTTGCAATACTTTAATTGGGCATCCATCTGTTTTAGAACCTTTTGGGAAGTATAACAATGGAAATGGCTGTAGATGCTCATTGTATCCTCTAGGTGAATATCTCAAGGTACAGTTCTGTCATATTAGTCTATGATGTTGTTTTTCTTTGTACTATCATGTCTCTATAAAAATGCGTTTCTGTTGTATTTCTAATATTCTCTAGAGATATCAACAAAGCAAGTTAATGTACATTTAGTGTGTTGCACATTATAAATTGAAAGTTTACTGCTGCATAATTTCAGGCTGTTTGGTAGGTGGCTTAGCATGATAATGGTTGAAACTCTTCAATCGACTATAGTATGAAGCATCAATTTCACAGAAACGTTGCCCAAGGATGTTATTTCTTGCACTGCAACAATTTCAAGTTGTGCACAACATGATCTCTTCAGGAAAGCTGATCGGCTTTTCAGAAATTCTCAGCAGTATATCCTCATGCAATGCTTCCTCATGTAATGTTGTATTAGTAGCCTGAGCAAGATGCTTGCTTTTGGACTGAACGTTATGAAGAAATGTTTGCAAGGAATCTTAAGAACACAATGTTCAAGTCTATACTCAGTAGAGGTGCATTCTTTTATGTTTTTCACTGCAGGAAATATAGGATCTAGCAATCCTGAAGATTGTCTCTACGTATTGAGGGAGAAAAAAATTTCTCATATTTGTATAATGTCTCAGAACTACAAATCCTGCAATATTTTTGCAAGAGATGATCATAGCAAGATTTATGGCAGATATTAAAACAGACAATCCTGCAAGGGCAGTGAAAATGTTTTGCTATTACATACGGGGCAACCAAGTCATGAAGCATTACATGGTCAAAAACTTCATATCATTGTCGAGGCCTGATCTTGGGAGATATTTGTACAATGCCTCTACTAAGTTTCAATTGAAATAATATTAAATGTTTTTATAAATTAAAAAAAAGTATTACCATTACCATATTTGCCACAAGCGCACAATGGTAGATGTGGGTGTCCACAAAACTTCTTGCCTTATTCGGAATGTGTTATTCTCTTGCACCACAAAGCCGAACGTAATCAATTCTAGGCAATTCAAGGCCCTCCTGAAACTCATAAAATTACACTTTTCAATTCAAAACAACTTCCTTTTGCGATGCGAATTTAGATGCAAACTGTACTTTAACATCATATCTTATTTATGTTCTCAATCTAACTCCACTGTTTTCATGAGTTTTTTGATCTATGCCTGACGAAACGTCTCCACTATCTTCATTAGTTTTTTAGTCCATGCCCGACGAAATGCGCGACAATGCTGGGCACTTTCTAGTGATGTATAATATCTATTCATAGAGCTACCAAGGATGGCAAGATGGAATATGACATGATAGAACAAACAAAAAATATATTCATACTGCTAGTGAGGATGGCATAATCGAATAGGACATGATAGAACTCAACATGTCCTAACTTTTTTTATATTGACTATTGTGGTGTTAGCCTTTTTGAAACCTTTGTCTTCTCCCAAAATATAACGCATCACCCTTTATCTATCATAGATCAAATTCTTCTCTGGTTGAAAAACTATTCACGGATTTAGGGTGAGTAATCAAAGCACAATGAAGCTGAGCTCATCATCAATGTGCACACATGCTATAGCATAAAGCACTAGATCAACTCCTAGAACTGCTAGATTTGGATCTATGTACTAGAACCTTAGTAGTAGACTAAAGGTTTACTGGTATAAGTTTCCAAAATATTGCTTAACATGTTGAGAAATCTTACTGGAACATTGCTAGACTACCTTAATCTACGTTGTAGTATATGAGCGCAACACATAATTCTGCCCTCAAATGTCTCCTGACAAAGCGTTTGCTAAAGATACTTCAAAAAACATGTTGTCTCAATGGCCAACACTACAATGTTCTTTTGTTCAATATGACCACGCCATGTTTTAGGTCGGATTAAATTTGCAGTTGAATCTGTCATCTGAATGGTATTACTTGCCATTGCATTATAACATCTATTGCCCACATATAATACCAAAACCATCTCCAAGTTTGGGATGTTTCTCCAGAATTTTTTAGCTTTCTGTCCTATAGACCTTGTTAGCTTGAAGATCATTTGGTCCTTTTAACTTCCATTTGTCGTGCTATTTATTTATGAAAAACTTTTTGTGACATATTTTCTTCGAATTTATTTGTAGTTTCACGTTACAACTTCTAAATCGTGCATACAACCTAGAGGATTTAGTTTCTTTACTACATTTTGATAAGGGGACAATGTACTTAGTTTGTTGCATTAATTGAATGTAGTTCTTCATATGATATAGAACCTTTTGTATTTCTTCAAAAGAGCTGGCAAACTTTACTGATGCTAAAGTTCAACATTTTTAGCATGATGTAGTCTTGGAAAATAAAAGTTCCTCTATGTTTTAAATTGCATTAGAATTTTTACCCTACGTCAATAGAAAAATAGATCTTTCTCTTGTATGTATACATGGCATGCATTGCATCTCTCTTTAAAAACATTTTCTTAGGTACCAATATACGCAAAAGCTATGTATCTCAAGTTCTACAATCTCCTCTTCACACAACAATAACAAATTCAACTTGGAGATTGCTGTTGTTCAAAATTTTGTTAGTTCTTAGTTTTGACCTCATTCTCACCACCCAACCTTTGCTCCAAGCCTGCCATATTACTAGTTCTTTTTTTTTTTAAGGACTACCACATGTTGTCTTGGCTTGCCCTTTATTAAAGAATCCTAGAACACACATACTTCAACGAGCATATCATAAAATACCATAAAATCGTCATATAAAGACAAATAGGTGCACGAGCAATAATAATTAGGTAATTATTAGACGTAATTGGTTCTTGAAAAGGGATTCGAAAGCAAGGGCAAAGCTTTTCGATTATGCCATGACCCTGAGATCAAGCACTTCGATTGAATGGGAGTTACTCAATGTGATATGTGACAAAAACGAAGGCGGATGGGAAGAATTGCAGCTACCACGAATCATAAAGGGAGGTAGAAAATTAGAAAATCACAAACATGGATCATCTAGATGGGCGGGGAAAAAAATAGTGGGGTTCTTTTTTCTAACTATGAACAGTAAGCTATCAGCGGCCAAACCTTGCAAGATATCCCACTCGTTGCTTTTATTTTACCACTCACGGCTCATGGGTTAAAAACTATAAAAAGAATTTAAAAAACAACTAGCAGAAAGAATTCCAAGATTAAAGATACTTGGTTAATTTTAGCATGTTCAGAACTGAGATCCTTTGGAATTAACATAAAACCTCTTTTGCAGCAAGTTGGACAAAATAAATGTTCGCGGCGGCCTTGGCCGCCGCGATAAATTTCTTGTATCTTCTAAGTTTTATTGGCCATGTATATGTGTCCTAGGTGTGATGCCTAAATTTTGTCGTCGATAAAAAATACTTCTTAGAGTTCAAGTAAGCCAATCAATAAGACATGTATGTGCTATATGTGACGGGATGACAAGTTGAGCCTTATGTATATGCTACATGGGGTGGCAGAAAAGTTTAGCTTTATCTTTAATTGAGGACCATACTGCCAGTTTTTAATTAACATCTAAGACGCATTGATTACATCCAGATACTAGTGAACTATTATGGTTATGTCCCTTCATAACGTCAATGAGGTTAGTGTCTTGTAATGTTTAGAAAATGGCCTCTCGCCTCCTAGAGTAGAGTCACATGTCCTTCTATCTTTCCACATTAGTTGTTTAATTCTTGCATCTCCAACATCATAAGTACTATGCAAAGGAGTTGTCTTTAAACTAGCTGGCACCACAATGTCTTGGTTGCAAGCATTGGTTTAGTTAGAGCAGGTGTTGTATAACCTCCGCGCTCTATCACCTAAACTAACCGCTTTAATCACTAGGTTTGTGATGGAGACATGATTCATTATGGCCGCCTTAATGCCTATGTTGACAATAGATCTCATTAGAGAGCTTTGTTGTGGACTTGCTTGCAACCCAATATGCTTAGAATGGGCTGAAATATTTCTTGACTTCTTCTTGGATTAGCATGTTGAAAATGTAAACTGACTGGTTACGTGCTAATTGTGTCTGATTTGAGCATCATCCTTTTTCTCTAGACTGCAATCTATCTGAGGTGGATAGTGAGAATGCCCTTACTTTTTTTTTTTGAAGGACGTCATTCTATTCATCATCACATCATGAGTACATTCTACATCATTTTATTCTACATATCACATGGAAGCCAATCC
>JAANSK020246521.1:0-11976 GCA_011763485.2 Isoetes engelmannii
TTGTGGTCGCATGTCCTTGGGACGCTGCCTTTGTGGTGCGACATTAAAATATTCTTCCTTCCTTCCTTCCTTCCTCTCAAGCTGTCTCATTTAAAACCATGATGGTTTTTGCCAGACTATTCAAAAATCTATCTCAGACTTATCATATGGAGATTTGTTTAGGTATTGAATTTAGAGATTTTCTAGTTTAGCTTTATCACATCATGTGAATTGAACTGACTTTGTGCACAATTATTAGGACTATTTAGGATTATTCTTCAGAGGTTATGCAGCAGCAAGGAGTTGCTATAACCAGAGGCCATTGCTATGCCTGCTCAAAGAATGTGTGAGAAGGCCAAATTTGGAGTGTGTGAGTAGAATTCAGGGCTCGTAGTGGACTTGATATCATTGAAGAACTTGTTAAACTTGTCATTCACATACGCATCTCT
Organism: Isoetes engelmannii; assembly: GCA_011763485.2. NCBI lineage: Eukaryota > Viridiplantae > Streptophyta > Lycopodiopsida > Isoetales > Isoetaceae > Isoetes > Isoetes engelmannii. Next base: position 429 of record JAANSK020246521.1, read on the forward strand.
TGTGGACGATTGAGGAAGCATAAGAAACATTCCATAAGATCCCAAAGACGACTGAATATGCCTGCAATGCAATTGTCACAGGTTATGCTAGACTTGAACCAGGTGTGCCAGCCATTGACTGGTACTACCAAATGGTGCAGGTAGGCACCAAGTCTTGCTATCTTCATCTTAGGTTTTGCAGGCATGCAGCGCAACATCAAATCTTACACAAGGGAAGCTTATACATAGGGAAGTTGTCAATGATGGTCTTAAACAAGATCTTTTTGTTGGAAGTAGTCTTATGGACCTGTATTGCAAATGTGGAAGCATTGACGAGGCACGAAAGGTGTCCCATGAATTGAAGGATCAAAATATGGTGGCATGGGATTTAATAATTGGTGCGTATGCCGACAATGATGGAGGACTCCTGGCATTAGATATTTATCAAAACATGTTGCACGAGGGAGTAAAGGCAGATAAGGTTTTATTTTCCAACAACTATAAGAGACGTGAGTCTTGGGTTGTTCTGGAGAGCATGATGAATTTTAAATGGAGCATCTGTGCTTAAGGAAATTGCGGTCTGTATATCAGTTTGTAAATATGCAATTTATGCACAGGACAAATATTGAAAGGCTTTGGCTATTTGCACTTTTATCAGAAGTTGGATATGGATTTAAAGTGCAATTTGACAACAAGATGAATGTTTTGGCAGTATGTCAAGACCAACGACTTGAATCTGAAGGTATTTTTTTGAGTTCATTATGGTCTAAAAATCTTGATCCTTCTGGACATGCAACTATTGGGCAGGCAGCAAAAAGTTTAAAACGGAGGAAATCTACAATAGAAAACTTACATACCAGAATCATGGAAGTATACCTCGGTTAAAAGAAGTAAACACGAGTAAAACAACTTATCTAGCATGAAGACATTTATATATACTAACTTAAAAAAAAAAAGAAACTTTGTGCTAATTTAAAGCACGTTTATATATTATATTGTAATGTAAATTTGAATAATTCTAGACCTCTCCCAGCAAAATTTAAATTTGAATTTAAATTTCCTCCAAAATTTAGACTTTCATCTTACCGCAGAATTAGTACAGTTAAGATCCTAGTTAGTTAACATGTACATGTTTGTTATTACATTGTTCAATATGCAAAGCTGGTAAAGTTATAATCCTCAACTCAACGTTTTGAAGTTGCTTGATATACAAGGTCCGCTTAAAGACTCCAATGAGGCTGCCTTTATTTTGCAAGCTTGCACAAAGTCAAAATCTGGGGGTAAAGAAGCAAAAAGGAGAATACAGTTGAAAGGGCAACCCACAGTGCGTCAATACCCCCCCCCCTTTTTTTTTTTTTCGTTTTCCCCTTCCTTACTTTTTTTCCCACTTTCCATTCTCCCTCTTTGCACCCTTTTCCTTTTTCCCCGCCCTTTTTTTCCCTTGCATTTTGTCTCCTTTTCGCTTTCCCTTTTCCCCAATTTCCCCTTCCTTTGTCTTTTTTACCCTTCCATTTTCTCTCGTTTTCACTTTTCCCTTCTCTTTCTTCTCTCTTCCTTTTTAACTTTTTCCTTTGTCCCTTCAATTTTCCTCTATTCCTCGCTTTTCTGTTTTTTCCCTTTCCCTTTTCTCGTTCCCCTCTTTGGTTTGTCTAATGGTATCAAGGCAATGATTTTGATTGACCAAGATCAAGCACTAGCCATCACCTAATAGCACTGACCATCTTAGAACTAAGTCTTGGAGTTAAAATCCCAAGCAAAAGCCTCGAGAATGGGAAGAAATTTTTTTTCCATAGTAGTAGCAGCAGCTAGCTAGTTGTAACCAAAATCACCTAGAAAATATATCATAAGTTAGAAAGTTCTGGCCAAAAACACCCTAAGTACTCACACCATGCGCCTGGGCTACATTAGGATTATCCTGTTGGACATCAGTTGACCAAGAAATCTAACTCCAAAGATAAAATGAATCAGCCAAGTAAGCTTAGAATTCAGTTTTCAGTCATATTATAATTATCAACAAAAAAGTAATCATATGTGAACATGACCTGAAATTGTCGAGTGCTCACACCATGTGCAAGGACACCATTAGAATAATCCTAATGACCATCTGGCACATACTGTGAGTATTGGAACAAAAAAATGCCCTAAATAACTACAATGTTTGGAGCCACCAAACACGTATTATCTAAATAGTTGAATAACACCATTTTCCCATCATAAACCCTAAAAAATCCTAACCATATAAATAGAGACAAATAGGGTTCTCATTTCTTCTCATTCTCTTGCTCGTTTTCTAAGGCAATTTTTAGGCGCCCGACCCCCGATCTAGCCGATGAAAAACATGGCTCACAACTAAACAGACCGCAAGGAAGATGTCTCGCCTCGAATGAGGCAGCGCCCAGGTTCTTGGCATCCAACAGAGGCACCAAGTTGAAGAAGAAGGCGAGGCGGATGCGCAATTTGGAGCGCGGAGATAAGAGGGCAGAAAAGAAGAGGAAGCGAGAAGAAAGACAAAACAATAGGAAAGAAAAAGAAGACAGGAAGGGCTTGAGGAAAGCAACGGAAGAACGGACACCGCAGAGGAAGACCAAGACCATGCCAACAAAACAAGCAATCGGGATCAAGATCCCAGAGCGAGACCCCGAGTACCAGCCATCCTCCTCTTCATTCGATACAAAATCCCTCGATACTGCGTACCAATTGTCCAAGCGAGATTATGCCATCGAAGGGTCGGGAGTAGAAGGAACACCAAGGACCCGGATGAAGCCAATTTGGCCGACCAAGAGCCACAAGACCCAGTGGAAGGAGCTGCCATAAGGAATGAGCAACCTACCTCCACCTCTCAAGATTTATTAAGAGGAGAAGTAGATAGTAGAAATGCCATATGATGTACTCAGTAATTTTGTTTAATATAAGTTAAGCTATGGTACTCTAAACATGTTTATTATCACATATGCATAATTTATTTTAGCAAAAATTGATAAATTTAGACTAGATAGATGCCCAATACTCACACCATGCGCTTGGGCTACATTAGGATTCCCAATTTCTCTCAGGCGCATATTGTGGGGATTCGACCTTACTTGAACCATGTAGATGTATCAGACCACAATTCTAAGACCTGTTTTGTGCTCCGCTACTCGAGTAGAGCAAGAATATGCCCTCATACCAACAATTTGACTAACTTTTGACCCATTAACAAAGCCCAGTACTCACACCATATGCGAGAGCTACATCATGATTATCCTAATTGCTCTCTGGCGCATATTATGAGTACACTTAGTTGGCCCATCTAATTATGTCTGATCAACAAAAGGAGGGTGAATTTGAGCTCCACTCGATGAGTAGAGCAAGGTAGTACCCTCACTTGAACCATTTGACCTTGTTTTCGCCTCAAACAGGCGCTTAGCACTCACACCATGCACCTGGGTTACATCAGAATTATCCAAATGACCTCTCACGCATGTTGTGAGTATTCACCACATGAAATCACTCCAAACCTTTGAACAGTCCTCTACATTCTTCTAGCTCTAAGTAAACCAAGTAATGCCGAATAGTACCTCAAATGGACCAAATTAGCCCTAACCCTAAAATTTCAAAATTAAGATTTCTCTGTAAATAGAACCACAACCCTCCTCACTTACACTTCATCGTTTGCTCCTACTTTGAGGCGATTTTCTAGGTCCTTGAGGCACTACCAGTTCTATTTGATAATGTCGGCTTCAACTCCACCATGGCAACTAAACCATTCAACACTTGGTACCACAGCTCCATCCACATTGTAGAGGTAGAGGTAGTGTAATCCGAAGGAGTTTGACTTGTCATCCACCATAATAGCAAACCCCTTATGCCAACAAGTGTTGCAAGAATTCCAAGACCAAGTAGAGCCCCGCTTGCAAGAAGCCCCCCCCCCCCCCACCCTTGCATAGGGTATTTTGTACTCTATCTCTCCCTCCAAGAAACCCTGCACCATGTGGACAATATTAAACAGATGCTGAACAATAGGCCAGTCCGCATGCCAGACTATATGACCACAATTTTCAAGGTAGTCTTAGTGATTTTCCTCTATTACAAGGCCCAAATAGTGGTAGGAGAACCGTCTATCCAACCCACGAACATAGACCCCTTGAACTCCACTGCAGACGACCGCCTCCTCTTACAATATGGCCAGCAACAAGAAGTAGAAGAGAAAGAGGAAAAAGAGGAGGATGAAATGAAGAAGGCGTCGAAGACCTTATCGACGAGGACCTAGAACATGATAAGGGGGGAAGTGGATGAAGATATCCGTAGGTTCGATCATGACCTCCAGACCCTCTACATAGCTCCATCACTGGACCTAGGCATCATTAGCCTAGCTCCCATCGTCATGGACGACCAATAATACCTCCTCAATGACATCAAGAATCTGCCTGAATGCCGGATAGAGGGTACCATATCGATGAGCTTCTACAACTCCTTCAAGAACAAGAAGACCTTGACAGTTTCATCGACAAGGAGGCACAGAATTTTCATGTTGATATCCGAGAAGGAGAAAGTTACAGGGGCACGATGGTAATAGAGTTTAAGGCATATGGCAGGATTCAAAGTATGATTTCGTCAAAAGACCCAATGATAAATGAAGAGTTCATAGCGCTCCAAGAGCGAATGGTAATTAGAGGCAGGACCATAAGTGTCTTACAACCTAGCTCTTTTTTGGCAACATCAGCGTCAAGATACACGGGAAGTTTAGTCAGCTTGAGTAGCAAACGATCACTCAAGGCTAACTATGAGCATAGAATGACAATTCAAGTGGATGATTATACATCCAAGCACAGGGCAACCATGGGTACACGAGGCGATTCCCGACCAGGGGGAGCGCTCACGTATTACTTACCCCGCCTCACGGATGGCAAGATCATTGTAATACATAAACTATTCAGCCCCTGTGCGGAGGAAGCCATCTATATGCTCATTGCCCCCATAGGTTTTGGGAGATACCTAGGTTGGCAGACAACACATATCATGTCATCCTAGTGAAGCGCTCAATAGCCTTGAGCATTTATGACTTTGCAGTTCCTCATCTCCGACAAGGAAGGTTAGCTGTCATGGCAGCCCTAACCATAGACAAAAGAGTAGAGGAGCTCGTGTCAATAATCAGGAGCGATCATCCTGTGACATACTCAGGAACTTGGGCCGCACCTTTGGTACGACCCAAGTCATGAAATTTCTCGAGGACAACACAACATACAGAGAGTAGCAGTAAAAAATAAATCTATTGTATTTTGTATTCACGGGATATATATAAATACATGATTTTGTTGTCTTGCATTGTTAATCATAGTCATAAATAGTGCAATATCAATTACAAGTAAAAATACTTAACTCACGTCAAGTGTGATAATAAAATGTTTGCAGCAAGATAGAACAGAGGGGTCGAACAGGATAGAAGCCCACCCCATCACCGGGTCCCCCGCAACTTGTAGGATGATTTTGTTATGCCTGGTCCGGAGGAAGAGATGTCCCAGATGAGATCCGACATCCAAGAAATCAAGGCCTTACTGGTCGAGAGGGCAGTATATTGAAACCAAAATGTCCAATTATTGCAACCGACACCCCCCCCCCCCCCCCCCCCCCAAAGAAGGATAAGAGGAAGATGAGGAGCAGATGTAGATCCTCCAGCACTGATTCCTCGTTCGACAACTCTACCTTGGACACCAACTCAGAAGGAGAGACAGAAAGGTGAACTAGAGCAAAACAACCAGGGCATAAATGATAAAGTTTCGGATTATCAGAGGAAAGTTGACTTGTCACTGCAGAATGCATGGAAATCCAAAAAACTGGAGCAGTTCTCAGGGGGAAACAGGTCAGGCATGCAAGCAGAAGCCTGGCTTGATGGAATGAGAGAGTATGGCAATGCCTATAACATGAAGGACAAGGATAAAGGCAGAGTAGCAATGGCAAACCTCTCAGGAGCAGGCCAAATCTGGTGGAAGGGCTATGCCAAAAGCCATGGCCTAAACAGGGACACGTGCAGGATTAAGGAGTTCTCAGCGTTCAAACGCCATTATGTGCCCAGAAAACACAATGCCACATGAAGCAGTCTTTTTACAGGTGAAATAGGTGCCGGAATACACCAAAAAATTCATGAGGCTGTGGCTATATGTGCCAAAACTAAGTGAAAGAAGTGCATCAGAAAGGTACATGGAGGGCTTGAATGAAGACATTAGAAAGCTAGTAAAGGCCATAAACCCCTACACAGTGTCGAAAGTGGAGTCTAAAGCTATAAGCTTGCAGGGGACATGGGCCCAAGATAAACGACAAGGGAAAAAGGTCGGGAGCTTACATTCATCGGCCGACTAGACCAGCTCCTGCTAGACCTCCTTATAATGCCAATTACGGGAAGCAAGACAAAAAGCAGGTAACCTTAAAAGATAAGCCGCGGACAGGAGGGCCCAACTACTCCAAAACAGTGAAACAATTCCTTCAAGCCATATCAAAGGAAGAAAGGCAGGAATGCATTGGAAAACAGTTGTGCTTCAGATGTTTCTAGCTAGGGCACAGGACACAAACAGGCTCATTTGTCATGAACGCGGCCCTTGCAGAGCTAGGAGGTTGGGAAACTCCTCCTGAGGATGACGAAGAGGAAGCATGCAAATACATTCAGGGTGACTGTTACATCCTTGCTGCCATAGATACTCAAAATGCAGAAAACCAATACAGTGTAATATCCACAATTGGCAAAGTCCTTCATAGTCCTCATAGACTCGGGCAACACCCATAATTTTGCTTTGCCACAGATGGTAGATATGCTACAATTGAAAATCCTTAAATCGAGGCCCAGGCCAGTTGTATTAGCAAGTGGTGCAATCAAGCACACTGATGGAAAAAAGGATCGACTTTGACATCCAATTGTCTAAAATCGACATTCCAATGGGAGCAGAAGTCATGAATATGGGGAAGTATGATTTAATAATAGGCATGGAGTACCTCATTTCAGCAGAAGTGTTGATTGATTGTGGCAACATAGAGGTCACCTTGACGGCACCTAATGGCGAAACAATGGAAATTGCAAGTAAGAAAGTCCCTTTATAATGGAGTGCATGTCTAGTAAGAAGCTGCTTAAATGCATAAAGAGGGAACAAGTAGCCCATGTCTTTAAACTGGAAGCCGCAGATGCCAATTCTGAAGAGGAGAAAGAAGATAAGTCCTGGAGCAAGTTGCCTAAGCAGGTGACAAAGCTAATCAAGGAATTCCACGACTTATTCCCAGATGAGATCAAAGATTTTTTGCCTCATAGAGGAGTAGAGTGTGAAATAGCACTCGAACTAGGTACGAAACCAACAACTAAGGCAACCTACAGGATGACAACCCACACACTATCGAAGTTAAAGAAATAGTTGCAAGAACTCTTAGACCTAGGGTTTATAAGACGTAGTGTCTCTCCGTTCGGGGCACCCATTTTGTTTGTCAAGGAGAAGGATGGAAGCTTGAGAATGTGCATCGAATATCGTCAAGTCAATAAATAAGCACACCATCAAGAATAAGTGTCTTACCAAGAGCGGATGATCTAATGGATCAGCTTCAAGGGCAAAGGTCTTCTCTAAGATCTCAGATCAGGTTACCACCAGATCAGGATAAAGGAAGAAGAAGTGCAAAAAACGGCCTTCAGGACAAGGTATGGCCACTCTGAATTCACAATCATGTCATTTGGATTGTCCAATGCCCCGGCAACATTCGTGAGACTCATGAATGGCATCTTTCGAGAATGTACACGAGCCCCAAATAATGTACACAAGCTCAGGAGTTTCTTAGGTTTGGCAAAAGAAGTAGAAGAGGAAGAGGAAGAGGAGGATGAGGATGAAGAAGGCATCGAAGACCTTATCGATGAGGACCTAGAACATGATCAGGAGGAAGTGGATGAAGATATCCATAGGTTCGATCAGGACCTCCAGAGCCTCTGCATAGCTCCACCACTAGACCTAGGCATCACTAGCCTAGCTCCCATCGTCATGGACGGACAAGAACACCTCCTCCTCAACGACATCAAGAATCTGCTTGAATGTCGGGACAGATGGTACCATTTCAATGAGCTTCTATAACTCCTTCAACAACAAGAAGACCTTGACAACTTCATTGACAAGGAGGCACAGAATTTTCCTGTTGATATTTGAGAAGGAGAAAGTTACAGGGGCACGACGGTAATAGACTTTGGGGCATATGGCAAGATCCGAAGTATGATTCTGTCAGAAGACCCAATGATAAATGAAGAGTTCATAACACTCTAGGAGCAAATGGAAATCAGAGGCAGGACCATAAGTGTCTTACAACCTAGCTCTTTGTTGGCAGCAGCATCGTCAAGACACGATCACTCAAGGCTGACTATGAGCATATAATGGCAATCCCAGTGGATGATTATACATCCAAGCACAGGGAAACCATGGGTACACGAGGCGATTCTCGACCAGGGGGAGCGCTCAAGTATTACTTAGACCCGCCTCACGGATGGCAGGATCATTATAACACATACATAAACTATTCAGCCCCTGTGCGGAGGAAGCCATCTATATGCTCATGCCCCCATAGGTTCTGGGAGATACCTAGGTTGGCAGACAACACATATCATGTCATCCTAGTGAAGCGCTCAATAGCCTTGAGCATTTATGACTTTGCAGTTCCTCATCTCCGACAAGGAAGGCTAGATGTCATGGCAGCCCTAACCACAGACAAAAGAGTAGAGGAGCTCGTGTCAGCAACCAGGGGCGATCATCCCATGACATACTGAGGAACTTGGGCCGCACCTTTGGTACAACCCAAGTCATGAAATTTATTGAGGACAATCCAACATACAAAGAGTGGCAGTAAAAAACAAGGGGGGTTCAAACTTGTTTTTTGTAAAAACCATCAGCGTGGAAGAAATGGGTTTTTTTATTACTAATTGCGTACGTATACTTACTCGAAAAAATACACTTTTTTTTGTCTAGTTGCGTAGGAGATACACAAAGGGTTCTTCATTTTTAACCAGATTCTTATTTTTAATCATATATAAACAACATTTTCAGTAGATTTGGCGAATTAAGTAATGTTTTATGTGGTTTGAGAAATACGGGGTATGTAGAAATACTTTATGGGTTATAAACATAGGGGATGATTGGGAGTGTATGAGAAGCGTTTTTTGTTGTGAAGAGTGGTAGATAAGGGATTTTTTTATTACCCTAGGAACGCAGATGCCATATCCAAAATATATACAGGTGAATCCCCCGGGGTAAAAAATAAATCTATTGTATTTTGTATTCATGGAAAAATATATAAACACAGAATTTTGCTGCCTTGCATTGTTAATCTTAGTCATAAATAGAGCAATTTCAATTACAAGTAAAAATACGTAACTCACGTCAAGTGTGATAATAAGATGTTTGCAGCAAGATAGAACAGAGGGGTCGAAGAGGATAGAAGCCCACCTCGTCAACGGGTCCCCTGCAACTTGAAGGATGATTTTGTTATGCCTAGTCCGGAGGAAGAGATGTCCCATATGAGATCCAACATCCAAAAAATCAAGGCCTTATTGGTCCTGAGGGCAGTATATCGAGACCAAAATGTCCAATTATTGCAACCGCCCCCCCCCCCCAAAAAAAAAGAAGGATAAGTGGAAGAGGAGGAGCAGACGCAGATCCTCTAGCACTGATTCCTCGTCCGACAACTCTAGCTCGGACACCAGTTTAGAAGGAGAAGCAGAAAGTGAACTAGAGCAAAACAACCGGGGCAGAAATGATAAAGTCTCGAATTATCAGAGGAAAGTTGACGCGGCACTGCGCAATGCATGGAAATCCAGAAGGCTGGAGTTCTCTAGGGCATTCAAACGCCATTATGTGCCCAGATAACACAAATGCCACATGAAGCAGTCTTTTTACAGGTTGCAACAAGGCAGTAGAACGGTGCAGAAATACACCGAAGAATTCATGAGGATAAGTGAAGAAGAATTGCAGTAGAGGAGTACATGGAGGGCTTGAATGAAGACATCAGAAAGCTAGTAAAGGCCATAAACCCCTGCATAGTGTTGAAAACGGAATCTAAAGCTATAAGCTTGCAGGGGACATGGACCCAAGACAACGACAAGGGAAAAAGCTCGGGAGCTTACAGTCCTCGGCCGACCAGCCCAGCTCCTGCTAGACCTCCTTATAATGCCAATTATGTGAAGCAAGACAAAAATTAGGTAACCTTCAAAGATAAGCCGCAGATAGGAGGACCCAACTACTCCAAAACAGTAAAGCAATTCCTTCAATCCATATCAAAGGAGAGGAGGCAACAATGCATTGAAAAACAGTGGTGTTTTAGATGTTTCTAGCCAGGGACATGACACAAACATGCTCATTTGTCATGAACGCGACCCTTGCAGAGCTAGGAGGTTGGGAAACACCTCCGAAGGATGACGAAGAGAAAGCACGCGAATACATTCAGGGTGAGTGTCACATTCTTGCTGCCATAGATACTGAAAATGCAGAAAGCCAATACAGTGTAATATCCATAATTAGCAAATTCCTTCATAGTCCTCATAGACTCGGGCAGCACCCATAATTTTTCTTTGCCACGGATGGTAGAGATGCTACAGTTGAAAACCCTTTAATCGAAGCCCAGGTTAGTTGTATTAGCAAGTGGTGCAATCTAGCACACTGATGGAAAAAGGATCAACTTTGACATCCAATTGCATGAAATCGACATTCCAATGGGAGCAAAAGTCATGAATAGTATGATTTAATAATTGGCATGGAGTACCTCATCCGGCAAAAGCCTCTGTGGAAACAGAGAGATCACCTTGACGGCACCTAATGTTATGAACATTTACAAAGGGGCACAATTGACATATAAATATTACACTACAAAGAAGAGGGGGAGGGGATATGGTGAGGTGGCATCGCCCAATTGGGCACCACCAAAAATAAGGCTCGAAGCCTTTTTTATTACGCCGGATATGCCGGATTAGGCAGATCTGATTAAAGATGGTCAATCGACCAGGTGAAGGCGTGAAGGGGAGGCCGGATCATGCAAATTGGCCATCTGGCCTCATGCAAGTGTAGTCCAACTGATCTTCGACAAGTATAAAAGATGAAAGGCAGCGATTGGAAGAGCAGCCCATCTGCAGAATTCTGATTCTGTCTTGATAGCTCAGCCTATGTGATATCTCTGGGAATTCAGAAGTCTTTCCACCATTTTGTTCGATTCATCCTTCCTTTTACCAGATTTAATCCACCATCCAGAAGAGCCAGGGGCTCTTGCACCGGTGGGGGAGTCTGGGACTCCAAGGGAGCGACAGTTTGGTGCTGGAGGCACAAATCTGTTACGTTGGTATCAGAGCCAGGTACTAGCACAAGGAGAGAGAAAGAAATTGAGGTAGCTGCTAATCCTGTGATGGGCGTTGTCTCTTTGATTCCTGAGGAAGGAGAGAACCTTGATTTGGACGAGGTGGCTCCTACGAAAGAAGAGTTAAAAGAATTGGAAGAATTAACTTCCAAATTTCAGCTGGAACACCTCGATGAGGATAAGGCCAATCCTCAAGATGGAGAATGGAGAGAGAAGGAAACTCATTCCTCTCCAGGAG
>JAANSK020246532.1:0-13699 GCA_011763485.2 Isoetes engelmannii
TGCACGTGTTTGCTGTTAAAAATTTATAACAGTAAGGTTGTCATGTTCGTTCATGGATAATGTCCTAGTAACTCAATAAACATACTATAGCTATGCTTTAATATATAGATAGAAATTAGTCATGAAATTTCTTGAATCTGATTTTTATGAGGTACTAGAAGACCAATTTGTACCACATACAAACCACACTGGGTACGTACGATATAAAGTTTAGTATGTGAATATGCATATGCCTATTTTAAATAGTTACCAGTTTATTCTATACCTGAAAGGGTACGGCTTAATTTGCTTATTAAGATTTTTATTTCTATGTGGGGTAGTCTATTTCGACGTGAAAGCAACGTGTTAACGACGTAACACAACGTATTATGGACGTCACGCCAACGTTCCAGACGTTGTATACACGTTGCAAATTACTCCGTAAACGACGCCTCATGTGTGACGTGCCAGCGACGTCTTGGACATTGCAAACACGTCGCACGATACATTACAAACGATGTTGCATGTTTGACGTGAAAGCAACGTGTTAACGACGTAATTCCAACGTATTAAGGACGTCACACCAACGTTCCAGACCTTGTATACACGTCGCAAATTACGTCATAAACGGCGTGTCATGTGCGACGTGCCAACGACGTATGTGCGACGTATTGAGGACGTTACAACGACGTCATTGACGTCGCAAATCACGTTGCACCTGCGACGTGACGTCGCACGGCGACGAATCCTAGGCGACGTCATTTGCTACATCCGTGCAACGTGTGTACGATGTTTACATGCGACGTCAACGTCTCTGATATGTCGTATTAGTATGTTTGCAACATCTCCATGTTTTGATCCTGACATGTGAGTCGAGATTCTCTATTTTACCTAAAAAAGGATACCAAGAGAACTTTGGCCTTGGCCAAGTCAACCGGTTTCTAGTATTCTAACAAAAACCACTAAATGCATCCAGAATATTGATGCATACTAACAAGAGTGTATATCCACATTATCTAAATATATCAGTTGCCCAAGGACGTGATGAACAAGTTGTGCCCATCCACCTCCATGCTGAGCAGGCCAATACTGAAGTTGATTATAGTCCAAACAATATGGGAGAAAGTGGGCATCCTTGCCGCACTCCCACACTATTGTTGATAGAATGAATCGATCATTTGAGCTGATATTGTTTTATCCAATCTGTGAACTGCACTCTACAACTCTTAAGGAACACCTAATTGTGGCAATCTCTCCCATAGCTGCTCCTTAGGAACTGTGTGTCAAAAGCCTTCACAAAGTCCACAAAACAACAATAAAGGTCATGTTGTTTACTTTGACTGTCTTCTAGCAAGGTGCACAATGTGAAAATATGGTCAATGGTAGAGTGCTTAAGCCTACATGCTTACCCACACATACAAACCATTGATTCCTTTGCTCATGTTGTCATTGTTTTGTTCAAGAATCTAGGAAAACAAGTTCACCAGCAAGAGACTGAACATGATTGTACGATAATTGGCAATGCATTGCCGATCGCCAGCCTTATAAATTGGGATTGTGAAGGAAATACTTATTGGAGGGCACTATTGAACATAGCAGTTAAGATTGGAATAATACGAGGCCCAACCTATCTCAACAGCTCTGCATTATGGCTATTTTTTTTTTTTTCCTCACAAGTCTCTATTCATAATATTTGTCACAAAAATTGCCTAGACCCCTTAAAAAATCGCCATTTGGCTATTAATAGCCACTAATTTTTTCCATGTTCTGCATACATGCCCTCTACATTTGCAACTTTGCCATTGGCGAGGTGTTGCAAGCCTTGAGCAACATCCTCCTCCGTGATAATGAATGTATCACATGTCTATTTGACACAGTACTTGGAATCATGTTAGCATCATAGAGTTGAATCAAGTATTGCACCACTACCATAAAGGGATGTTGCTTAGAGGCTTCATTCTCATGGGTTTATGTAATAATTGCCTCCAAAATGGACATTCAATGAGGAAGAACGTAGCTTGCTGATGTTGCACTATGTATTGTGCAGTGTACCACAGCTGCGACCTCAGCATTTGCCGGTCGAAAGACTTGCATCTTGCCTGGGATCAGTGCCCCCCCCCAAACCTCCCCCCCCCCCCCTTCTCCCTGCCCCGACGACGAATGTTCTCGACGCGGTCATGCTCTTGCCTACGGGATTCCTGTTGCAGTGGGGTGAGGAAATGGTCAAAATATACAGTGAGGTCCCCTTCAACTGCATGCCAGGGAATTGCTATATTTTACTAGTTTTCTAGATTTTCATTCAATGGTTTAGTATGATGCGTAAGCTCAAGGATTTTATAAAATCGCTAAAACTTTATAATAATGCATCCTAATTGCATTAAATTCGCCACATTAAGGAGCACTTTATAGTAGGATATCCTAATTGTGATAAGGCAGCCTAATTCTACTAAACTCGTTTCTATAAAAACATTAGAAAAATAGAAAACAATCACCATCATTTGCATGGTTTAGAAGTAGATAGATGCATCCGCGACTGGCACCATTGCATCCGCGACTGTTAATTTGCATCCGCGCCTATGAATCAAAGGACTCACCATTGCGTCCGCGACTGTGAATTTGACAATGCATAGGTGGTCAGGCCGTTGAATTCCATGTCAAGTTACCTTGGCAATGTGCACGGGAGCATGAAACTCCTTATGGGAGAGGACCAGGGTTGGAGCCACCCAATGAGGTTTTCCTCTGGAAAGGCCACGGACCACCACATATCGCTCTTGCACATTTGCTCGTGCTGCTCTCTGATCAATAGATAGATAGGCAGATAGTCTTTATAACGTCATCCCACTAGGCAGCATCCAACTGGACTAGTGACCACACACCGCACTACATTCTTCGGTTGAGCACTACCCCAACAACCTTACATTGCGTTTATGGGATTTGACGCCCCTCAATTCAGAGTGCAATTATGGACAGTCTCGAACTCGAGATCTATAGTTGTCAGAACTAGTGTTCTACCACTCTCTACCTTCTTGGCAGGTGCTATCTGTAGCCTGTGAGGTGCTAGTTGTTGTTTGCGTTCGAGATGAGGCAATACATACCATTGTGGCGGAGGAACATTTGCATGTCTGGACTGGTGGCATTTGGGAATATGACCATGAGCGAAAGCAGCACAGTCTTCATCCCCTAAAGTTGTGGGCTGAGCTCTTGCTGGAGCAATTCCTGCCTCGCTAACTCATACATGCAATGCCGCAGTTGCTCATGACCATCTGTATGGAGGCCTTTGCCCTGCTAAGTGATTCATGCCCGTAGCTCTTGCATATCTCGATGCTGCTCAATGGACCTATGCCTCTGATTTTTGTAGCCTGGAGGTAACCGTAGTATCCCCCACAGACAAGGCTGTCTTGAGACCAATGACCCTGTCCTAGAGAGCCTGGAGGTGTTGACGCTGCAATCGGCTTTCTTCGATGGTTGTCTGGACAGCCCTTTGAACGATGGCAATCGTCTCATCAGCTTATGATAGAAGGTAGGAGATAGTTGCATTCATCTCCTGCTGAAAACATTCCCTGTTGCAAGCCATGGTGTCAATGCTGGTGGACAGGTTGTCCAGATGGGCATGTAAATTAATAAGATCCAACTTATCCTGCTGTCTTTCAGATTGTATTAAGCAGAGGTTGTCATCAAGCTGTTGCTTGCAGGTCTCAATGCCAGAAATGTGCTGCTTCTCTGTAGCCAATTGCTTTTTGAGCAATTTGGGCATCGAGGATTGTATCTCTTCTGCTAGGCATGCAATCCTAGTAGTATTACCCTCAACCGTCGCCTGGACCCATTTCCAGATCTATGCATGTGCCTGATTGGGTGTGTGCGATCGACTTATTGCTAGATTTGAGCAGCGGCCATTCGCCTGTGGGCCAAGTTTGTGGACCAAGACTTTGCACGAGCCTCCTTTCTCATGGTATGGGTGTCTGTCTTGTCTTTATCGTCTATTCTGTGAGGTAGAAGGTCGTTTGTGTATTCCCCCAAAATGAGTCAGGCTGCCGTCGAGCTGTGACTGTGAATGGAATTATGGGATTTGATAGGTGTCCCCATCAGTATGCACATCCTTGGGATTTGGGGAGGGGGCCACTGGAGTCGCCATGACTATAGCAGGGGCGTAGAAGGAGATGGAGAGGAAAGGGTGTGAAGGGGGTTCTAGGACTTTCGACCTCTTAAATTGGCACCCTTTCAGTTTGAATGGTAGATGATAGGCTCTGGAAAGGCTATTAGGACTCATGACCCCTGAAAAATTGCAGAGGATAGGCTCACCGGAGAAGGATTTTCACTCTCCCAATTTAAAAGCAGGCTTCTTGAGAAGTCAAAGTCAATGGCCAAGACTTTAAGTCAACGATCGAAGTCAAAGTCAATGGTGGGTCAATGGCACCCTGAAAAATGGAGAAATGTGTCAAATGAGACCCAAAAACAATTTGCGTCATTTGACACACCATGAATATAAGTGTGTCAATAAAAATTGTTTTATATATAATCTATGCTCATCATGTGTAATTTATATATGTTAATGTTGATTCTATACAAGCAAAGCTCTCCTTCATATCAAAATAGCAACTTGTTATATTTTTCTACAAACAAGAATTTTGCAAACCCAATTGGTCTGTCCTCAACATCTGCTCCTTATTGCTGCTATGTGAATGTTAAATTGACATGAAATTGATAAAATATGGCTCAATCAACAAGATAAAGAAAGGATAATTGATATACTTTATGTCCTAATTTACCAACCTTTTGTGTAACAATTTTATTACATGATCAAATTCTGTTTCATAATCGTCAGTTTGAAATACAAAAGTATTTCTAAGGTGCCTCAAAAAGAATAAAGAACTGTGTCAATTGACACATCCAATCCTTAAAAAATGTGTCAATATAAAAACAATATATAGTTTGAATATCCCACATTGCCACCCTAATTCTCTTGCTACATGACCATTGTGAGAGACCATTGTAGATAATCAAGTGAAAAATATCGCAGAATTGAAGCAATTGTTTGCCATATCGTTTGATGAGATTGCTTTGCATTAGCTAATATGCGTAACCAGAGAACTTCTGCAATTTGGAGTTGTAGCAAGTCCTCAACCCCATGGTTAAACCTTGTAAATTGCACTATAGTTTTACCTTGTCAATTGAGCTGCATAGTTGTACGGGCTTTGAAATCCCCAACTAGCATGACATGCCCTAGCTACATGTGCTATTGAATGTCATCATATAGATTTCTATCCACACTTGAATGCTTGTGATAAAAGTTTGAGTCATATATGTGGGGATCTCCATGTTGGTCCTGCACTTGTATCCACATATAGTAATTGTGGCTATCTGCCTTGTGCAAGGAAATCGAGGATGCCAATGACATTTTATAGTAATAGGTTATTCCTCTATGACCTCACTTCCTATGCATTCATTGAATAAATAACAGTGTTGATTCTAACTAGCAGGTTCCCATATTTCCATAAGGAGAATGAAACCCTTAGCTATAGAATTCAAGCTATCTATTTTCTGCCATGGAAAACCCCTACAATTTGTATGATGTTCTTAACATCCAACAGAGACCAGTTTGTTTATGCGACATACACACACCACAACATGACATATACTATAGAATAGAGAAACGATGTTTTCAACATGCACAAAGAGATCAATAGCTCTGAGGTAACACACACCACACAATTTTCAACGCCTATTCGACACAACTGATCTACAAGACATATACATCATAGTAACATTGGTTATGACCCTTGATCGGAACGTGGCCACTCCATCACACATTGCATGCTCGGATAACAGACTTGGATCCGAGGCCTATAAGATATCAGTAGAGACCAACCTACTAATTGTCAATCATTAGACTAATAATGTTCTGAAATTGTGAAAGGGGGTGGGGATATGATAAGCTTTTGAATGGGTTTTATAAGGTATTTATATTGAAAGTCGTAGTCTTCTGATGGTGGAAATTGGGTTTTAGAACGTCAAAGGTTATAGTTCTTTTGTGCTAATACTAATCTTAGGAAGTTAAGACCTAGCGAACAGGTCACTGCGTTACGAGGAACGAGAAGCTCTATCTCTCAAACTCCTCAAATATATAATTTGCCCAGCAGCTTGCACATGCAATTGCACTTTTTGGAGGTTAAGAAGCCATCCATCATCTATAACAGTTCTAGGTAAACAATCATCCTTAGTTTCATAGACAACATCTTCAATGAGATGTACATTCCTTCAGATGAGAATGAGGAAGATTGAACTAGATTTGAGGATGGCTACTATCGAACATTTGGCAGTGATGATTCATTGGGCAGAAAGGTGGATCTTTTTTTAAAAGGAATTGAAGATGCCAAGATGCCATTGAAACATGATGAAGATGATGAAGATGAAGACTGCCACTTTGAGACCAACTCGCAAGAGGAACTTCAAAGAGATATGTATTTTGCATCCAAGAACCTAGACGTGAATAAAGCACTTGTTCAACGCAACAGTATTGATCATCAAGTAGCATTAATCTCAGGTAAATTTTCAGCATTTCATTGTTCTCTAGTTTTGTTTACCTCAATTTAATCAATACCTTGTTGTACTTGATATTAGTCTGAATCATCATATTTATGCAGTTGGAGGTGCATGATCACCGGTGCATGATCCGCAAAGTGCCCACAATGCTGAGAATCAGGAAAACAACTCACGGGAGAGCGAGCCAGAGCCTTGACTGATTGTGTGCCTCAAATTGGGCAGTCGTCCAATTTGAGAGATACACTGAGTTTAATCAGTTGTAAATTGTTATCAGGTCGGGACGAATTTGAATAAGGGATGGATTAATTAGTCTGTTTCGATTAGCTAGTATATTTAGATGTGGTGTTGTGGGCTAATGGATGAAAGGAATGGCATTATTATGCTCTTTATGTGGTAATTGCGTGCTAGTGGATTGAAGGATTGAAAGAAGTAATAAGGTCTTCAGTGATCTTCCTCCACAAATGATTTGCATGTCCAAAGGGTCTGTCTGTACAAATGTCTCTGATTGTTTCGGAGTTTTCATTTCTTTGTCGTAAATGCATTTAGAAAAATTGGGAGGCATAGGCATATTCTAGCAGCTCTAACTAAGACTCAAGACTGCTATGAATGAAGCATCTTGGTACCGATTTAATTTGGTGGGGTTCAGATTCATGGTGGGGTTCGAAAATTATCCTAAATCCACCCTTCAAAGCCGTTACATTTGGAACAGCTAGAACCAAAAACACAACACAGCAGAGGATCATCACATGAGATTACCACAATAACCTCTTGAATCATATCTGTTCGTTAATATCTAAAATGAATTTTTGATCCCACAACCAAACTTCTCAATCTGTAAGTTAAGGGAGGTCAATCCTCCCCCTCTTACAGGCTACCCAGATAACCCCCTCCATCTCAAGCGTAGCCTGCTCAAGGGGAGGATTCATAATACCACAGTTGATAATGGAACAAAAAGTGGGCAATTAAATTGTGGGTAACCTTTCTTGAGGGAGAGCATGCCTAGAAAAAATAAGCAAGATATCTGCATAGGGGACAAAAGCCTAGCAATTAAAATAAGAGGGGAGGGACTTTGACATGATTACAGGCCTAGATTATTCATTTCATAGGCAGAGACTCCAAGCTTCATCCTCATATTATATTAATCTGGTTCTGAAATAAAGCTTTAAGCTGGCCATCTGCGCATTTCTTTACTGTTCATTCCATACACCGTGATTATTTATTTATTATGCATAATTCTTATAAAGCCGCACATTTCTTTACTATTCATTCCATACACGGTGATTATTTATTTATTATGCATAATTCTTATCAATGTTCACACGAACATGATTTCTCATGGCTGTTGGCTATATTGTAGCTTTTCATCCATGTATCAGGTTTTGCTACTTCTGGATGTGGTTCGTGTCTTGGATGTTTCTCTCGTTTGTCTCCTTTTAGTTGCCGCAAAGCATGTGGTAAAGAAGGTATTAGAGCTTGCAAGCATTCAGCTACGGCATTTGGATTCCCAGGCATATTAATTATCTGTAAAGACAAGTATCAAGATATATTGCATGTGGACTAGGAACAGTTAATTTTTAATTTAGAGTACTCACAAGGGTTGATCCACGAACTCCTGCCACAGCTCGTGAGAGAACAGCTGTAGGAGTCACCTGCACGATAACTATTCTAAGTTATTTTAAAGCTTCTAGAATCACATACAATGGTACAAGCTTTGAATCAAACCAAAAGTAAATGTGAAAGTTTTTCTTTTGGTGAAAGTTTACACTGACTACTAGTCCATGTCAAAATAGATAGCCCTTGGCATGTTACCTATTATTTGAGGATTTCAGAATGACATACTTACCTTTAAGCTTTCCAGTAGCATAACCAAAATTAAACCTGGTGCCTCCTTCTCAATCAAAGGTTTTGTTGCTTCGGGTGTGACATCTCTAGGAGTAAAGCCAGTACCACCTGTCACAGAGCAGTAGTATTTGAGCTTTCCTAGAAAACAGTTGAAAAGCCAAAAATAAAAGGACTACCAGTCGTTATGATTAAATCCATTCCAAGCTCACACCAGTGCAACAGAGCTCTTTGTATGTCCTTAACATCATCGTGGACCACAGATGTTTCCATAACTTGTGCTCCCCCCATCTTTTCTGCTAGTGAATTGATTACTTGCACTGCTCTAGGACCACTTAAGAGCCAAGACAAGCCAAATAAATTTATATCAGGCTACAGCTATCAAACCCACAAATGTAGCTACAAATCACTTTAAGAAACTGAAGCAAATTGAGTCTTGCATTTCCCACACAAAAAAACGTATTGGTTAGTAATGCACAATACCTACGAACATATTACCTGCGGTCAAGGCCATTTCCCGATGCAACAGTGTCACTAACAGTCAGAATAGCAACTTTGACTTGCGGTGGTACGTCACCATGTTTGTTTTCCACCACATGAGGTTGATTGTCCTGATGCTTTAACGACATTGAGATAGAGAGCATCGCTGAGACAGGAGGTGCTGAAGTAAGATCTCCAATAATAAGTGCAGAGACCATAGTTCCTGCTAGTAATGTAACGTCCTTCTGCGGAAGCTCTAATAGAGCATTTGCACTCTTCATACTTAACAAACGGCTACTGGCTTGATTACCAGTGCTTTCTGCAAGAAAGCTGGAACATGCCAGAATATCCTTTACTATGTGAGATCATCATTTCAAAGAGACAAGTGAAAAATGTTACCCTGAACCATCCCACCAGATTGTTGCACGGTGGAACTCTGGCCTCTCAGCACTCAATCTGATTGGATGAAGTAGTTTTGTCTGTACCCTGTGAAAACAACATATTATAATATTATTCAACAAAAAAATACAGTGTAAAACAAGAACAATCATATGGTACATCAAAAGGAACATGACAGACCTACACAGTCGAGGGTCAAGCCACCTTGCAAAAGAACGAATAACAGGAACAGTAACCAGATTGAAGCAGACAAGACTGCTGACTGGATTTCCAGGTAATGCAAATATAAGAAGCTGCCTAGTCCGTCCAGAAGTTTTTGTTCCTTTGACCGTTGCAAATGTAAGAGGCTTTCCAGGTTTCATATTTACCTGAGACATAAATATTATCTTTTCAGAAAGCTCGGAGAATAACAAAAAATACAATATGCACTGCTAATATTGTGCCTTGGGAAGAATAATAAGCCATTCAGGCAAAAGGTGTATACAAGTAGTCCTCAACATTATGCCTTCAACTTGAAACGGAAAAAAGCAGGTCCAAATAGCTAATGGGTAAATGCAATATTGGGCACACTGCTTCTGGCCCATGCTAAAATAGCCTATAAATTTGGAAGTATAAGTATGGTGACAGTTTACATGCTAGCATACCACATGGTTTGATTCTTTAAATAATCAAATGACAATCCATAATCCCAACAGCATATATTCTTCACCCTTGTTCACCCCTTAGATTTGCTCTTTATTTAACCAAAACGCGCCCTGATAGCATTTCTGCTTGAACTATACAGCTTATACGACAGGTAATGGTAAAAAGAAAGAATGCAACTTCAAAGAAGCAGAGACAAGATAAAGTACTGAGTGACGAAGATACAAGGGAGATGAGTTAGTTTGCAGACACAGAAAATCCTCAAGCGCTGACACTAAGGCTTCCCAAGATAAAATAAGTTATACCACAGAAAGTAAGAAATAATTCAACTTGAAAAACCAGAGACATTATATCAGGGAAAAGAGGCTTGAGGTCTAACACCATAATACATATATATATTTGATGTGTACAAACCATGTAATGTACGATAAATGACCTTGGAGAAGTGGACTTTTCCAAGCTTCATTAGCAAAGGCTTCACCAAATCTTTGTCACCCATTGACACACCACCTGAGGAGATTAGTATATCCACATCCTCGATATGTGCATTGTTCATCTTGTTTTCAAGATCCTCAATGGTGTCACGTGCGATACCAAAATCCAGAACATCACACTGATTTTTAACTGCTGCAGCTAGCAGCATCACCCTATTCGAATCGCGAATCTGACATTCCACCAGAAATTTAATTTATTGCATCAGATAAGCTTGGTTTCTGAACAAAATTAAAATAGATCTATCTATCATCATAAATAAAGCAGATCCTTAAAAAGGGTCACCACCTGGCCTCTATTCAATTTTGATACAGTTGGATCAACTAGCTCATCTCCAGTGGACAAGACAGCAACCTTTGGCTTTGGATATACCTTAAAAATTAACATCAATTCGAGTCACTAAACATAATTGTAACTGAAAACAAGTTGACATCTATACCTTTACTATGGTCACACCAATAGTTGCAAGAAGTCCTATCTCGGCTGCCCCTAATTTAGCTCCGGCACTTAGTACAATTTTGCCTTGTTCGATGTCAGAGCCCTGCAGTTAAGGAAGGAGAAATCCATGTTGCATCTCTCAAAAGACCTTGACAGTACACATCTAAACTGACCTTACCAGGTTCTTTTAATCATCAATTTGCAACTTAAACATATAACTGTTGCAATATTTTAGTAATCTGGTAAATCTAAAGGGATTACAAAATGTCTATCATTGCAAGTTTACCCCATTCCAATGCATGCGCAGCACTATATTCTCAGCTCTAACTGTTTACACATTAAATGCAGGAGGATCTTTATAAAGTACATGCTTTCTCTACTGACATTGTGAAAGACTTGTTCATTTATGTATAACTGTCCTCATTTACTCCATTAACAAGAAAACCAAATATAGGAACTGAAATCCCAGGTCATTTGAGTCACCGAAAGAGAAAAACAAATCCCTCTAAATTTTCTTACTGTTTAGCATACCACAGGACGAATATTCTGGCCTGGAATTGCTTCTTTCAAGATTTGAATCTTTCTCTGTGTATTAGTCTGCTCACCAACTGGCAATGTCATCTCTACTTGTACTACAGCATCAGCACCTTCAGGCAACGGTCCTGAAGCATTCTTGTTCTATGAAACAGTCCTTCAAGGGAGTTCAAATAAGAGCTGGGAAAAGACGAACCTCCTGTAGTTATGTACGCTATATGACCAGCATTTACCACCACATCTTTTGCATCATCCCCAGCTCTTGCTTCTGCAATAACTGGATATATTCCCGGTCCATCTGATGATACGACTGCATAGCCATCCTACAAAGTTATATTGTTATGGTCTCCCAAGTTCAAGAGAATACAAAAAAAAAAGTGCAAGGAATGCAAATGAGTGACAATACAGTAAATACAAAGTGACTTAGACTGCCCAATTTTATTTCTGAAGACAGAAAACTGTTGGTAATCAGCAGGCCTACCTTGGTAGAAGCGCGAAATGGAGGCAAAGGATCTGGTGCAGACACATCTTCAGCTAAAATAGAATCGAGTGCATCAAGCAGCTTAACTTCAACGGGGTCCCTGGGCTGGACCATGGAGAGCGCAATTCCGACAGCTTCATCAATGGAAACGGTGGAGGAGGAGGAATCCATCTCCCAATTGCATCAACAACAAGGGTCACTTCCACTGTCTATGAACATATTATATTAACCAGAGCTTTAGGAAGGCTTTTGCAAGTATTATATGTATGGAATATATAATGAATGGAAGACCATTCCCCAACACAAAAACAATAACATCTGGACCTTTTTGTTGCGAAACACCTCAATGTTTCACAATATAGGATATATTGACTTTCCAAGAAACAAATTTAAATTTAATCTAAATTTTATTGCTGTTGTGATTGTGTTTGTGATTGTGATAACAACTAGCAAGATAGAGTGCCCACCTAAGGCATACTTAAAGAGGAGAATCTTTGCCATAGCTACCTGCATCATAACCAGATGCACCATGACTTAGGCGACACGATGATGCCAAATTTTGCGAAAGAAACATTACCTATTGCTCTCTAGTATCACATTTTTTAAGGGGGGTAAATGTACCATATAGAAATAGCCTTGTACCAGCATTGTTATAGAATTCTTTGCCGAAGGGAACTTTAATTATGGAGGGTTAAAAATGCAAGTCCCTCTCACTTTGTGAGATGGTATCACCTTGTTTCCATCATGTTACCATTCACAACACCCGACATAGTTCCTATGACTCCAAGTGTAGGATTAATGATGAACTGCTAGCCTACTGAATTGCAGCTGCTCCTAACTGAATGATGGTAATAATCGATTGCATGTTTGAAATTTTTGCATTGGCTTTCAATTTGTAGCACAGTTCGTGGACGACCTTGTTTTATTCTTAGGCATGGAACGTGTTCAATAAGGCTGTATTTCTCTAGTTCGTTTCTTTCCACTATAACTTTCTCATTGTCTGAGAATCTATTTTCCTTGTTTTCCTGTGATTTTGTTGGTGACTGTAAGTGTGACGTTCCAAGTATTTATACGCCTTTTCATATAATTACATGACACGTCACTATGAATAATTAATAATGCATTGATTATCCATAAGCTAAGGTTAGCTATGTTAAGTGTAAATATTAAAATAAAAGGTCGAAATACTACATTAGTTAATAGTAAATTATGATTAACTAATCTGGCATTAACACTTAATTCAAATCGATTGGCAAAGCAAAACTTACTCATTATGAACTTAATCAAATTGGAGAACCACCCCATTTTGCCCCAAATCGATTTGGGGAAGAGCATCAGCTGGAAGGAGGATCAACAGCTTATCCAACCAAGAAGAAGATGGAGAACCTTCGGGATAACGGTTCCAGTCAGGATACTGGTTAGTAGGATTACTTCGATTGAGCTTTTAGATGGGAATTGACCCTTGGTTGCTTAGATGGATGATTAGTTCGTATATTGTTGGGCAATTGAGGTTAATGCTGCACCTCTTCTGCTTGTGGGATAAGGGAGGGGTAGAGACCTTCCAGGAGCATAATGGTTCCTTGTGTGGTTAAAGGATGTGGCCTCCCTCAGTCGACCCACATCTGTACCCAACTTAACCCCCCAAAATTCATAGGCAAAGATCACCCGCACCTATCAATTCCAAACGATGTTTCGGATTGGTTCCTGACGCAGGGGGTGTCAGACCCATTACCTGCCCACACTCAGTGACCGACTATAAGCCTAGCACACTAAAACGGTAGCCAAACTCAGCTGGATCTGTGACGCTCCCTGACGGTATACGATGCTCCCATCGTATAACGCCGGGGACATTCCCCTCCCCAACGGGTCGAACCC
>JAANSK020246543.1:0-13698 GCA_011763485.2 Isoetes engelmannii
AGAGTGTCCTCTTGGGTCACAAATGCCTGAATGAAAGATGCAACATCATTTGAGAACTAGAAAAATTGGATCTGCCTGTTTTTTTCTTCTTTAGAAGAAAAAAAAAAACAGAACTAGAAAAATTGGATCTGCCTGTTTTTTTTCTTCTTTAGATTCTAGCTTTTCTTGACTTTCTTTTACAGTTGCTTATGCTTGGAGACTTACAACAATGCCATAGGACAGTTGCTTACGACGTCCATTGAGAAGGACCTGTCCAGTCTGTTTTGCGTTCTTTGCAAGCCTTCCTGTACCCAACCAATCAAGAGATTAAGCAAAATTCTTATGCTAAATTGTTCCTAGAACTGATGCTGAAGAAATCCAACCTGCAAGAGCATCCAACAGAGTAGATTTTCCAGAACCCGAAGGACCCATGATAGCAGTAATGTAACCAGGTTCTGCATAGCCAGTGAGCCCATCAAGGACTGTGAGAGAATCCCCTGATCTAGTAGAAACTTTCACAGATAAATCACACCATGTCAATCTGGCAAGAATATCTGAATCTATAGTTTCAGCCTTATCCTTCCAGATGGCCATGGTAAGAGGGCTGAGCATATTTCTGGGGGGAGGGCTAGCAGCAGGGTCCATTCTACCACCGGAACCCGCCATAGCCAAGGCTGATGGAGCTGTGTAGGAGATTCTAAAGGCTATATTCAATTGATTCAAGCCTGGGAAGTTCCAGAGCTATGTTGTGATGAAAAAGCATGAAGTTTCAGAATTACATGGTTAGCAGAAGAAGAATTAATGAAGTCAATGAAAGTAGCTGGCCCAGTCTGTGACAAAGGGTTGGACAGAAGCCGGAATGCTTGTATTCTGAACTGCATTAAATTCGTTCCATGGGCTCCTCGGCCATCCCAGGAGGGTGATATCGGGACCCGTAATCCACAGGAGGGTGATATCGGGACCCGTAATCCGCAGGCATGAATGAGATACATTGTACGTTGTATATTATACTTAGTGTCAAATTAGAAGTCTTAAGTAAGACCTCCTTTGGACAAATTGTTAGTTGTTATTGGTAGGACACATGCATCTCCACCAAACATGAGGAAAAAAAAAAACACATTAAATGTTGGTATACCCTTCCAACTACTTCCTTGCCTTTGGCCATTACAAGACAAGTGCTAAAGTGGCCTTCAATATGGTCCACCTTACTTGCCTCTACCAAGGGCTATGTCTCCACTCTGCATTACTGTTGTCTTTCGCCTAAAAATATCGCCGACAATTCATTTCCTCCAACGACATCTCGCTTTCTCCTGTTGCATTCCTTGCATGGCACTCAATCTCAGTTATTGGTCATTCTCCAATAACATGACCAATAACTCCGAGCTGGTGCTCATGGGCTAAGACAATAACATGCCATTTGTCGATATTTCTCATGTAGGTTCTGCTGATTGTGTCTTGAATTATTCTAAGTGCCCACTGCTTACATAGTCTCTTACAAGATCAGATGGAATATCCATCTCATGGCCTATCCCGAGGAACTTCCTTGAGTCTGCCATTATGATTGATTTATTGCAAAGAATAAGCCAAATTTTTGCCTACTTTCAGCTAGATCCTACACAAGATTGTTGCAAAAAATGGACACGTAGCAGGGAATTGCCTCCTTTGTGTCGTTTATAGTGTGTCCATTGTAGACACACTATCCTTAGTTGTTATCAGACTATCCGTGATATCTTGATGCTAGTAGATGTTCCATATCTGTCACTGCAACGTAATAGAATTCTTCAAGATCTCTATTGCTAGATACATGTTGGCCATACTCAGAACATATGATCCAAAATGGTGGGTTTTAGGATTTGCCCTAAAATTTTTGTTCTTTTAAAAAAGATCCCGACCTTAAAATTTGGTATCCACAACAAGTATGTAAAGAAGCATTAGAAAATTGTATTAAACCCAGAACTTAGCAGGCTGCCGAGTGAGTCAAGTTGCTAAAGCAAAGAAACACCTTGGTCCTTAGAGTTGCAATTTATAATAATTATATCAGGTAGTACCTCACAATCATCCTACTCTTTTGCTTTAGCTAAATTTGCCATATAAGGTGTCACAATGCCATAGGATCTTTTGTGACTACATCTCCACGTCCCATAGGCCATTTGGTCTCCATGGATGATAATCTATTTCAATTCAACTCTAAGAACATCTCAATCAATGCACTATCAATTTGCGAGGTTAGAATGAGTACAATGTCTAATATCTTCTGCTCTTTTGAACATACTTGTTCATCAGCTCAGATTTTCTTCATGACCTTTCACAATTACTACCATGTCTTTTTTCATGGCCTCAATGTGAAAACTCGAAGTTGCAATAGGTTATCTTTTTTTTCATAGCCTTGGGAAATTAAAGATAGTGTTTGGCTTAGTACCATGTATTTCTTTCATGGCGTCAAAGAAACCAAATTTTGCAATCTTGGAAACGTCATTGTCGTGGCTAGTCAATACTATGCAATTAATGACGTTAGTACACATTTGCTGTTGCTAGTCAATGCAATGTCCATCAATGATCTTAATACAATGGGAAGGGTAGTGACAAAAAGGAATACATGCCAGCCCATCCTCCATACGTCCATATGTGGCTTGAAATTCGACCACATATGGCAAGCACTACAAAATAGAATATGGGCCGCTCATTTGAGCGGAAGCTGATTCTGGTGCTGACACCTGTGATACTCCAATATCACGGAATGGAAGTCGGGGGCAACCGATTCTGCTGATCCGGTGAGCAACAGGTCGGTTTGATCCAAGAAAAGTACCGCCAGTCGGGGGGCCCCTGCCCCTGCCCCTGTTCCTGTTGCGGAAAGGGAGCCTCAAGTTCCCTTCCCCTATACAAATGCTTCCTACTCATTTATTTGTAAGCTCTAATACCAATGCTTTTTGGAGAGCTTGATTGGCTTCTTCCTTTTTTCCTTAATTTCTACTTAGAATTCGGGGTAAGAAGCCATATTTCTTCCTACTTAGCCAGTTGCTCTTTGTAGATGTTAAATTAGCATTACATTCCTTAACACACCCCCCCTCAAGTTTATAGTGATCCAACAGTTGAGATCAATCTTGAAAAGTGGTTCACTGGAGCCATAACACTCTAGGGTGTTATGAAATGGATGATCCCGATTGATTTTGATGGTGATCGGATAGCCCAAAACTCTCAAGGCGATGTGTCAAGGGCGATAACGTCCTGGCCCTCGGGCGTTACTTCAAAAGAAAAGAAAAATTGGGCCAACAAAATGGCTCGAGCGTATACTGCGCTACGCGACGCGCACAATCTCGCCATTTTCAAGCATTATATACCACATGGCATATGAAAATGCACTCCCTCATATCTCTCCATATGATAGGATAACAAGAATCCAGGAGTTATGAAGTCTCAGAAGTGTATTGTCATTGACTCCATGTTACACCTTATGGGATGCATTATGTGGAGGTGAACGTGAAAGTCATAGTTTCGCATGTAAATAACAATTTACTTTATATTCGATTTGAATTGACGGATGCTTGTGGTTTATGAGAGAATGCATAAGATAAAACCTTGGACATGTTGGAGCCAAATTTGCCCTTTGTTGCTGCTATTGCTATTGTTGTGGCTGTTCATAGCTCGTGATCTCGCATTGCTTTTGTTTGAATTGGGGCTTCGGCTGGTCTCTGTCTCGGGACTGCCGCAGTTTTCCTTAGCATAAAGGTGGGCTTCCTCAACTTGAAAGTTATAGACATTTCTCATTGTTTAATGAATTATAAAGAATAGAATATAATATAATAGAATGTGTTTCATCGTCTACGGAGACCACTTGGCCTATGGGCCCCAAATAAAGAGAAAAACAGCAAGCGTATTACGACCAAGATGAAAAAACCCCCGCCGCAAAAGGTTACCGAGGGGAAAAACTTGGCAGCAATAAACATGGTAGTATATTGTACAACAAGATGCCATCATGACCCAGGAGGGCCGAGTCGAGTCCTATCGTCGCATTTCAATACAGAGACGATGCCCACCTGTGCGAATGGAAGCTATCAGCCTACGCTTTTTCATGGACAGAGGGGTGCGCAGGTACTGGTGTGGGCCCCGTGTCAGTGTGGGATTAACCTGCTGCCTGTAGTATGCCATCTTGACCTGTGCCAGTGCCTCGGCGTCCCACAACTTGCTAAGGAAACAAGTGTCCAGGTATGTTTTCAATTCCTCTTGCTCCTTTGTGCGGACCTGCACGCACCTGTGTGCCTGGATATGCCATTGGGAGAGTCATTGGGCTGACTTATCCTTCCAGCAGGCTTTAAGGCATTGCGGACCCCTTGTGACTGCTACAGCCACATTAGATAGGCGCGCATCCCCCATGCAAACTACCTTCTAGAAGTACATGAGGTGGCAGCCCTCTCTGAAGGGGGAACATGTTTCCTGTAGCAATATATGATACGGCACTGTTGACTTCACCCCTAGTGCTCATCCCAAGAAGGTCTTCTGCACCCATTCTCATTCCATGTGGTGGCGGATATGATCGAGCCCCAAACTTCGACCCCATACAATAGAACTGGCTCAACCAAAGCTCTGAACAGGCCTGACTGATGATCCTAAGCATACATCTCTGCCTGGTGACTATTGTTTTGCATGGCATACATGGCCTTCCAGCCGGTAGCAGTACACAACCGGATGCAGCTATTCTAGTGCGTGGTAGTGGGGGACTCAATTCCCAAATACTTGTACGTGGGAATCACTTCCACGTTTTGCCCCTGGTATGTGACAGAAGGTGGCCTTGGGTGGCGAGAGGATGACACGAGCAGGACCTTAGTTTTAACAAAGTTAACTCGCATACCTGTATAGTGGCAGAAAGTGTCAAGGGCGTTCATGTGGCATTGCATGTCTTCTGGGGTGTGGGCCAAGAGGCCCCCATCCTCAGCGTATATGAGTTGCCTGACAATGTGGTGTAGCAGCGGGGTGCCCATTCTCCCGTGTCCGGCCAGCCACTGTTCCAACTGGTCAATGTACAGGCAGAAGAGTGTAGACGAACGGGACAACCCTGGCGTACTCCAATACTACTGACCACCGGTTGTCCTGACGGCGCCAGGCGTCCTAAACATGCGGATGTGGTGGCTTGACTTGCTTTTTCTGGGGATGTTTTCTCCCATTTGTGGCAGGTGGCATGGTTTGCTATTTTGGGGATGCTTTCGCCCCATTTTGTGTCACTTCACAAAGATGACAGGTATGGTAGTGCCCTTTTGTTGCTGCATATTACCTTTTTTACTTACATCATCTTCTTTCTATGATGAATATGATGCGGATCAAACAAGGACCCATTTTGTGACGTGTATGATGGCATTTCTCTGTTTAAATAGTTGGGGCGTGTTATTCTCCTCGATCATTTTAATGCTTAAACAGCTGCACTCTGCAAGCTAATCAACCTTAAGATGCTTATGAGCTTTTATGGATGTCTTCCAATGCTACAGTCTTCCCAATGCTAGCAAATGTGTCGAGTTCTTGAGACGATATTTGCAATGGCTTAAGGTACTATTTGTAAGTAGGATAGACATGGAGGTAGTACTAGCATTGTTGAGTATATTATTGCCTAGATAGAGGATTTGGATATAATTTCAAATTTTTACATTGGAACGAGGCATAGAGATGAAGAGTTGGACTTTTGCCATTATCCACTTGTTAAAATGGTTTGCGTCTCTTCCACCAATTTTTTTTTTCTTTTTGCTTTTTTTTTTTTTTTTTTTTTTTAATGTTTGTGCTCCTTGAATTCATTTGACTTATTCTAGAGCTGATCAAAATGCACAGAGATTGGCCACTGCACTTGAAAGTTTCTGGATTATCGAGGAGGAGGAGGAGTTACATCATGCCACTTGACAACATCCCTTAGGACATACAACGCACACACCACTCTTCTAGAAATATTTGTTCTATGGAAGATGAATGAAATGGATGCAAGCAAATGCAACTACAAAAAGGTGATAGTTAGCAACAATATGCATATATTCCAAGCAACATAAGCATGTGTAGTTATGCAAAATTGCTTTAATGTTGAGTATCTAAAAAAGGTGATAGTTAGCAACAATATGCATATATTCCAAGCAACATAAGCAATTGTAGCTCTGTAAAATTGCTTTAATGTTGACTATCTGCTTCACGACAAATCCTACCTATATGTTGCAATTGGATGGATTTAACTCAATAAAAAGCCTATTGATTCTGCCTTTCAACTTCCTTATCAAGGTTAATTGTATTTCATATTCTAAGAATGAGAAAAACGTTGTGCTTAAAAAAAATGGCATAAAGGTTCTTGTTTGTGTTCTTTATGAGAAATTGGTCTTTTTGGGGATTTTGGCAGAAATCCAAAAAGCCAATAATCTATAGCGGACAATTCATTTTCTATGGCGACGTAATTGGAGATATGGGCCAATCTCAATTGTTTGATTCTCATGGACTGAGACAATAACATGCACGTTGCCGATATTTCTCAGTATTTAGTCATTCTTCAGTTGTTTGGTGCTCATGGGATGAGATGATAACATGCATTTTTTCGCTACTTCTCAGGTTTAATGACCGTCTCTTAAATTTAAGGATGGATTTTGAGTGCCCAGTTCTTACCTAATTTCTTACAAGATCAGATGAAATGCCCACTTCATGGCATGTCCCAAGGAACTTCTTTGAGTATGCCATTGATTTAGTGCAAATAATGTGCCAAATTTTCGCCTACTTTTAGCAGGCAATAGGAGTATAGAATTGGGATCACAAGAAGGAACAGTCATGGAACCAGTGAAGGTAACAAACGAGTCCACAACTACTACAAAATGGACGACATCAGTAGCGGCATCCAATCAACATACCAACAAAGCCAAATGTCGCATGCACATGCCTTAGTAGCGTTTTCCCACTCGTTGCGAAAGACTGCATCGTGGAATCGTTGCAACGCGACGTGACGGTGCATATGATGGCAGTGTCGTTGACATTGTAGGAACGTACACCATATGTCATTTGGCATTGTAACCATGCCGCACTTGCAACGTGATGGCAATGTCGTTGACGTTGTAGACACATACACTATATATGACGATGTATAAAATACGCACCCAAATATTTTTATTCGTAGACTTCTTGATGGCATTTTGATGGATAGTAAAACAACCAGGAGTAAAACTAGGTTTGTACATCTTGAACATGAACTCAGGGGGCAGCTTTGGCCAACAGATATGCATGGCATAGGGTGTATGATGAGTCTGCATGACATAGGGCTGGACAATTGGAACTTGCAGAGCGTTTTGGCATATGATAAACACAAGCAAGCGAACATGCATAGCATTGTCGTAAAAATACAACATTTTTGAGCTATTGACCAACTCATGCAATTAAAGTGGGACATAGGCTAGAAGGCTTCATTTGAAGTAAATGTTTTTACTCCTGCATTCTCCATCTTCAATACACTTTTGCATAATATTGCCTTGCTATAAATATGACACGATCCAAGTGTTCTTAACTATGGTCGAATGTTCAAAGTAACCATTGTATTTTCAAGGGCAATTGTAAAAATACCCTTAATTTTTGCAAAATTGTGAAACTGCCCCTGTGTCCTTCATATGAATTGTAGATGAGGATGACATCTTTCCATCAATCCGAAATTTGAAGTTATGGTTATGATTTGCTTTTGTCTAAGAAATAACATAATTTGTGATTACAAACTCCGATTCAGGTAATTTTAGCTTTGATGGGAAGATATTATCCTCATGTATAATTCGTCTGAAGGACATATTCCTATTTGGATTGTCACAAAAACGTTATGGTCATTTTATTAAACATACATCTAAAACAGGGGCATTTTCACAAATTTAAAAAAAAAAATAGGGGCATTTTTTTACTATTTGCCCTCCACGCCCGCCCTACAAACATGGACGAACATCTGATACAGGGGGCCACACCTTTTCCCAAAAAAAGAAAAGAAAAAAGAGCGATCTTGTCATTGGGAAACCTAAATCAACGCACGCTCTTCAGCCTCTAGGACTATCTAGTATTTTGAAAAAGTCTTCTTATTCTGTGTAAATAAGGAAGATATCAATGGAAAAATGAGGCCCAGAGAATGTAGCGACGTGCTGGGTGCGCAAGTTCTCAATATTCTAGAAGAAAAAATAGCATCTTCCTACTATAGTCAAGTGCTGAAGATAACGGGGTCCTGGTCTACACCAGTTTCTATGGAAAGAAAGACATGGCTGATAGAGTTTGTATACATGTGGTATTTGAACAGGAATGGATCTTTTGGTTGAAATCAGTTAAGCATAAAGAGGCAACTCAAAAAAATTGTTGAAGATGGACATGGAGCATGACAGTGCCATGCCCGGATTTAGATTTCATCCTACTGATGAAGAATTGGTTTCATTTTACCTTTCCAAGAAGACGCATCGCGAAGCCGTCGCGGCGGAGCTTATTGCAGAGCTGGACATCTACAAATATGATCCATGGGATCTGTCAAGTATGGACTACTTAGTCACTAGTTAGTTTATTAAATCTGGATTTTCATTACAGTTTGAAGACTTGTATATTATGCATAAGCTCAAGTATGATTTTCATTATAGTTAATGTAAGGCTTAATGCATGCATAAAACATGAGTAATGATTTGGATTCTGTCCCTTTGCTAGAAATGGATCAAGTGAGGCATATGTTGAACTGGATTGAATTTTAACATCCGCTATTAGGGATCTGAATATAGTCACAGTTTAAGTCATCTAAGAGTGTTTGTTACATACATGCATGATTCTCGAGTGTGATATTTGATATTACAGTGGATATTTTAGAGCTAATTTGGATTATGCTTATTTGGTAACAACATGAATCAAATGTAGAGCTATAAACTGAATTGAATTGAATTGAATTTTAACATCCATGGAGATGGAGTTAATATGTCCATTTATGGTCAGAAATGGCTACAATTGGAGACAAGGAGTGGTATTTTTTCAGCCCAAGAGATAAAAAGTACAGAAACAGCAGCAGGCCCAACAGGGTGACAAAGGCAGGTTTTTGGAAGGCAACTGGAACTGACAGACCCGTGTACAGCCTAGGAGTAGGAAACATCAAATGCATTGGCTTAAAAAAGTCTCTTGTATTCTACAAGGGCAAGGCAGCAAGGGCTGTCAAAACTGACTGGATGATGCATGAATTCAGGCTTCAAAACACAGGAGAATATATTGGCCAGGTTTGAAGCTTATTGTTGAACTCATATATTATTGCTGCTTAGAGTGTAACTTATGATTTTTTTTTTTCTTATTGTTTTAGTTTTTGTTGTTATGTGTGTGGTGCAGGAGTTGGCTCTGTGCAAGATCTTCAAGAAGAACAGAAGCACCTCTCATATCTTAGATCAAGCAAAAAAAACAACTGCAAATGAAGAAAAAGATGGTGCTATAGATATGGCAGAGTCTTCAACCGAGTCCGATCGGCCGATCTTTGGAGCAGCAATGCAAGGATTTAGCTATGCTTCTACCAATCACACACACCTCTTGGTGGGTTAGAATGGTGGCCTTCTCATGATCTGTTTAATGTTTGTACCATAAGATGTCACAAATTAGGTCTTTGGTCTTCTTTAACTTTGACGTCAGCATGAGCAAACGTGTGCTATATTTCTAAGGCCGTTCTGGAAGAGCTCCATAGAAACTCTAAAGAAAACAAACTTAATTTGACATTCTACATACCTTTTGGACCTATTAAGTGTAGCATGCCAATTAAACTAATCCTTTTTAAGGAGCTTACCGAGCATCGTATATGTAGGACATGGTCATGTTTAAACAGTGTCCCGCTGACGTGTTTGAACTTGGGTACGTGGATCCTCGTCGGATCCTATCCTGCGCCATCGGATGGGCATATCAACCACCCATCCAACAATACACCATACATGGGCGGGCTTCCGACCAGCCTGGCGTACCTTGCACGGATGTCAGACCGGCATGTTTAAGCACGGGGTAGGAACTCTGTTGTTCTGAACCATTTCTAGACGATTCTTACCTATGATTCCTCATTGGAGGGAAAGTGATGCGGGAGGAGCCCGAAGATGGTCGATTTGAAGTGGAGCTCTTCTTATAAAGTAAATATATTTACATTACTTGAACCCATTCACTAATCAACAGCTTTAAAACCCTTGTTTTTCCAAATTGTGTTAGATTTGGACGGTTATTTACACTATAAGATCAACTCAATCATTGACCCACCATGGATCTATGCAAGAACAACTTTTCCAATCACAAGCCCAATGACATTTACTATATCTGACAGGAGGTAAGAGTTCCAGCAAGTTCTTCATTTTGAGAAAAACATCACACAAGTTATCATCTTCTGCTTCATTTCCTTATGTTTAATGGCAGATGTTGGCGCAAAATCCTCCCAAGGGACCTTTTCAGCCAAAACGATTTGCAATGGACAGAAGATAACGGCAAAAGAGTACAGAAAATAGTTGGTTCGGATCAATGTGTTTCGGCCCAATTCTGTTACATTCCGATTGCCCGTGTTTCAGATTTTCTCAATGGGGAGAGGAGAAATGTGCATTGCCCAACAGATTTTTACAAGAGCACAATGCAAAAAACCAGGCTCTTTGAAACAACCTAACGAGAACAATTATTTGAAATATACAATGTAAGTCTTATTTGAATGAGGAGTTCAGTGTTAAGTTTCTAACTTTCAGATGAAAAGAAAATATAGCATGCTATTTGTAATTGCAGCTACTGGTGCAGTTATGGACCACACATGATCTGGTGAGGACATTCATTCAATTGAGCCATGAAGTCAAGGCACGAACAGAAAGAAGAAAACCAAATGGAGGAAAGGATGGAATACTGCAGAACCTATCGAGCAGCAAAGTGTTGCGCAACATGTCGAGCAGCAACCTACTAAGCAGCAAGTAGATCTTGGTCATATCGAGCCCGTAGCAGAAGGTCATGTTGAGGTTATAGGAGAGGTTGAACAACGCAGTAACGAAAAGAATAAAAGGAAGGGGAGAGTTCAAGCAAAAAAGGAGGGCATGCATGTCTCTTGCTTATACAATGAGCAGCAGCGAGTTACTAGAAGAAGTAGAAGGGTGTGGCGAGTCTTACAAACGAGGTTGTATGTGTCATTTTGATACGAGGTGTATGCGTCATTTTGATACGAATGAGTAAACTCTAAAAAAGGAATCTCCAAAAAAAGAATCTGCAAGACAATCCTCAAGAAGTAAAGCCAATAAACACAAATCCATCCCTTAAGGGCAAAGCACACCACCCAACCGGGCTATCCTGAGCAAGCGAACTTCTGAAAAAGATTGAATCTTGGAATACGAAAGGCTTTAGGGGAAAATCTGATTAGCCACTAGAGAAATCCATCTCTACCAAGGATTGGAATTATAGAATAGGCTAGAAAGGATTATAGGAATCCACAAAGATCGAAAGATTATCCAGTCAATCAATCCACTACAGAGTTTATATGACTAGAATTGTCGGAAATCTTAAGGATAGATTAAGGAGTTGTTGCTGAATTGAAGATCTTTGTCCGCCCATGTTGATTGAAGCTCCACTTCCATTGCTCCTCCTTGGTCGTAGATGTACCATAGATAACAAAAGCCATCTATATATAATAGACTTGTTACCTTTTAGGAAAAATCACATCTTTCATATATATCTTTTTAGAAGGCTCGTAGCCTTCCTTTCCTAAAAAGATATGAAACCTCATACTATTTATTTAAAACCTTGCCTTTACATGTCCATTTTAATTTAAAAGGTCTTGACTAAGTTTAGGCCTTATTTTAAATTGACAATAAGAATATCTTAACATAGCTAATGGGTTGCATGGTTTGGCATAGACATAATATCTTTCTTTCTCTTTCTCTTGCTCAGATAGCCACTCCCTCGAGCACCACTATATCAATTCCACTCTTTTCCAAGATTGATTGACCTCGATTAAGGAAGCATATGGTAAATTTAAAACAACCAAGTCCATAGTTGTAACCCTGATTGAGTCCACAATCAGAAATAATCAAGTCCAGCCATTAAAGGCTAAAATAACCAAATCTATGGTTACTACCTTAGTTGAGTCCACAACTAAATATTCAAGTCCAGCCTTAAAGGCTATAAACTTTAAAAACAACTATTATGTTGCAGTCATAATAGCAGTCTCAAGATGTATTAACTAAAGATCTAAAGGAGCAAAACTTAAGGCAATTCTTAATAATAAGGTTTTTGGCTTTAGAGAATAAAAGGAATTAGAGAATAGAATAAATTGTAAGAACAACTATTATGTTACAGTCATAATAGTCGTCTCAAGATGTATTAACTAAAGATCTAAATGAACAAAACTTAAGGCAATTCTTAATAATAAGGTTTTGGATTTAAAGAATAAAAGGAATTAGAGAATAGAATAGAATAGATTTATTATCATCCACGAAAACCAATTAGCCTATGGGAAAACATCTTAAAATCCTCTAAGACAACTTTAACACAAAATTTAAAAATTGGGCTTTGGCGTGGAAGGAAAGTGTCAGTTTAATGAATATTTAATCTAACCACTAGAGAACACTCTCTAACAACAAGCTAAATCTAGAAAAATCTTAGGAAAAAGGCATTACATTAAAACCACTAGATAATCAATATAGCAACTATCCAAATTTAAGATTTAGGCTTCAGGAATTGGCTTTAAGAAATTGTTAGAATTCTAGGAACCTGCAAACAAGGTATATGGCTTATAAGATAGTAGTCTGTTAATAAGATTATATGGGAGTCTTGTATTGAAGAATTCTCATAGATTTGGTTGACGTTGAAGCAGTAAACGAGGTCAGAGTTGTGACAACACAATTTGTTGATGCTCTATCTCTACATGCGATTATGAAATCCATATCTTAACAATTTGTTGATGCTCTGTCTCTGCATGCGATTATGAAATCCATATCTTGCTCTCTGTGTCTTTTGAATATCTTCCTTGTGCTACTCTACTTAAGCGGCTCAATCTCTAATTCTTACTACTGTATCGCTAATTCTGGTTATTCGTCAGCAGTTCTGTTGTAACTCTTTAAAAGAAAAACCTGCAATAAAACTCTTCTCTAAAAGCAGATCATTCTCACTCATCTCACTCATCCTTGACTATGAAGGATGGCCTTGGTTCTATTTAGCTCCTGCATTCTGCAATATTTTAACACAATTCAACAAAAGTTATCATAGCAGCAGATATATACAAAAAGTCAGTTGGCTGCATCAAGTTTATGCTGCAAGTTTCTAAAAGAAATTCAACTCTTCATTTAAAACTCAGCCCTTCACTTAAAACTCAGCACCTCAATTCTAAGTTCTATTTAATCTAAAACAAGGATTAATTCTCATAATTTTAGACTGGCTAAATAGTTACATTTGTTCTTCAAAGGCTGGATGTACCTGTTCTTCAGAAACTACTAAACTAGTCTACTTAAATTCTAGAATTTTTTTTCGTAATTTCTAGATTTTAGATCTATAAATCTACATCCCACAGTACCCAAGTGAAACCGGAACCGTTCTCTGATACCAATTGATACGAATGAGTAAACTCCAAAAAAAATAAGCTGCAAGACAATCATCAAGAAGTAATGCCAATAAACACAAATTCACCACTTAAGGGCAAAGCTCACCACCCAACCGGGCTAAACAATGTTTAAATTGAAACGGGAAAATTTGCTTGAAACGGGAACTAGAAGGAATCTTTAAAAGATTCCCTAAAAT
>JAANSK020246554.1:0-13697 GCA_011763485.2 Isoetes engelmannii
CCAGGGTATCCGGAGGGCCCGACTCAGTGGCTCAATGGTGCTTGAGCCATTGGGAAGGGGAATTTCCTGGGCTTATATGATGGGAGCATTGTATAGCGTCAGGGAGCGTCACATGTATGCTTGAATTTAAATATAGGGAATCATTCGTAGCACCAAGTTACTTTTCAGTATTGCCAAAGAACATGTATTCTTACAATGGCAACGCCCCAACCGATTGACTGGGGCTGCATCCGAATTTTCTGAAACCCCAAATGATTGACTGGGGATTGTCAATCTCTGTGGTAATGAGCATCAGGCATCAGTTGCTAGGAAGGATTAGGAAGCATCGGTGTCACAAATCTGTGATGATGAGTTGAGATACTGATGGAAAAATATAAACTGTGAGATTAAGGCCTCTTTGTTTCCATCGATCAAGAAGGTTATTTCTAGTGATGCGATTGAGCAGGCAAGGGCTCTGGATTTGAATGCTACGAGTAGGCAGAGGATCAGAGGATACACTCCAAATTCAAAAATACCAGGTGCATCATTTTAGCTATTGACATGCTATTGTCCCATTTCTTTTAGCACTGTCCCTGTGTTCTCTATATATGATGTAAGGAGTTTTCATAATCCGTGACAGGAAGTGCAGCTTACATTTTATTGAAGCCTGCCTTAGAACACCAACTTGAGCTACAGTATAAGAAGATACGTATGTTGCTAATTTCTCAGTAATACTGTCATGTTGCAGTTTGCTAAACTTATAGTAGATCATTTATATAGTTTTACAAGTGTCTTTTCTACAGGCATTGGATCTACAATATAAGAAGATATGTATGTTGCTAATTTCTTAGTAATACTGTCATGTTGCAGTTTGCTAAACTTATCAAAGGAGGATGTAATACCAGCTTTATACGTGACCACAAATCCGCTGGCTCTAGAATACGAAAATGCGGTAAGAATATTCTTATTCACCTGTGTTCTCTGTAGTAAGTTCAAAATTGAGGCTTAAAACAGACTCAAAATTCTTTCCTAGTTGTTGTTCATCTATCACATAACCTATGACTGTTTAGGGATATTGGAGGTAGCAAAGTATCTGCAGTTTAGTATCCAAGGCCTTTATCAATTCGCCATGTCTTCTCAACATTTAAACTGATAGAATAGGTTGTTTGCTATCTGCATTTGCTTGCAGTAGTTTTTGTAGTCCTATGTAAATGCCAAATTTACCGGTCAAATCAACAATATGTAACATAAACTGATAAGGTAGGTTGTTTGCTATCTACGTTTGCTTGCAGTAGTTTTTGCACTCCTATGTAAATGCCTGGACTTAATTAACTGGTCAAATCAACAATATGTGCAAATGTTTGATGTCCTTTTTTATATAATAACTGGTTATAATTTTTAAGTAAATTGAAGGGTACCATATGATAGGGCCCTCAACATGGCAGTCATATATGTAGTATTATGAGATGGATTCAAATGTATAGTAGATCATTTATATAGTTTTACAAGTGTCTTTTCTACAGGCATTGGAAAGCGTGGAGGTTACAAGTTGCCATAGATCCTTCATCCTAAAGCTTCACTTCCTAAATCTTTTGATGCACTAGAGCAGC
Source organism: Isoetes engelmannii (assembly GCA_011763485.2). Lineage (NCBI taxonomy): Eukaryota > Viridiplantae > Streptophyta > Lycopodiopsida > Isoetales > Isoetaceae > Isoetes > Isoetes engelmannii. Next base: position 1,590 of record JAANSK020246554.1, read on the forward strand.
TATCCTACTCATCCAATCTTCAATATGTAAGATGCCCTGGATTGCTATAGTCTTCAAATTATGCAGAGCAAAATAGTGATGGGCAGCATCTTTTACTTCCAGGCCAGTGTGTGAAAAGTGCACATTTGGTGTTTTGACACCATAGTGGTATATGATGTTGTATCCTGGAATTCCATGATAGCAGTGCACATCCCCATCAATGTCAAGAGGGCTTTTCAACTTTATTAAGAATGCAATTTCAGGGTTTCATCCAAGCTATAGTAACGTTCAAGGGCAAGTAGTACATGCTCATATTCTAGAAATCTCTTCAATCCGAAGTGGTTATTGGTAATGCTATTCTACATATGTATAGGAAGTGTATTAACTTGGACAGCTTTTGTAAGTTTTTTATTGAAACAAAACAAAGAGATGCAGTTTCATGAACAACCGTGATTGAAATAGTTGTACGGCATAGCCATGCCAAAGAAGCATTTTCCATGTGTTGGATTTAAGAGTATTTTAAATATTTTCACTCTTCTTGCATGATTTGCAGCTATTGAACTTCTTTTAAAATGCTTTTAGCTCCTGCATCCTAAATTATTTAAGCTATTTTGTTGTTCGTAGGCCAAGTTGTGATGTTCGGGTATATATTTTTTGTCACCTAAAAGCCTGCTTCGAGCATGTTCTTGCACTTGCGAGGAGCATGTTTGATCTGTGGATTTATTGTTATTTTATCTTGCTAGTTGGGAGCGTGGCTGAAGCCTTAAAGACACCATGCCAAATCCAAGACTACAAATCTTCTTTAAATATGTTGCTTGCGTATTGCATTGCCAAACTTTCTCACAGTTCCATCTCCTTAAGATGCTCTAGACTACATCTGCAAAGTTTGAAATGGTCAATTCAAATGACAAGTGGAATGCTCTGTTGCACCAAGACACTATTGCTCCATGTAAGATTTCTAGACTTGGTGCATCCCTGTAGGACAACAAGAATGATTTAGCAGTTACTAAAGGCATTGTTTAGTGTTCCAGATAGACATCCCTATTTGGTTCAAGAGCTTCTCTTTTGAGCAGCAAGAAAACTGGTAAGTTCCATGCTCTAATGTTCACCGTGCTTGCTTCACTGGTTTCATCCCAAGCTTGAGGTTTTGCGACCCGCCAACTATCAAGCTACAATTGAATTGAAGCCAAGGGCAAAAATAACATTTTCATATACCATCAACACATGAAAAATGTGCATTTTCGGCATGCCTGCACTTTAAGAAAGAGCAAAGTTTTCTGGAACATCTACTGGAGATAACAACAACAAGAAACATGTAACACATGTAAAGAAATTAGATGCTATTGTATTCTTTTGTGTCTGCAATGTGTGGTTGTCTTGTTTAGTTGATGAAGGTCATATGTATTCTATATTCATGGGAAAATGTTATATAGAGAATGATTTTGAATCCATATCATTTTAATTATATTGTCCTTCTTCTTGTTTGTACAGGATGCTTATAAAAGGCCGAGCATTAGCTTGGAGGCCTGCAGAACATCCAGAAGACTATTCTGGCAAGACTAGTCTGGAACAGGAACCCGAATAGTATATCTTTGCTCTCACAATATACTGTAGGAGGAAGGTTTGTCTCTCAAGTTGGTGCCTACATTTAGGCACACAAACAATGTCAAGTTTCTCATTTCACAAATTCTAGAATTACAAACTTTGCCCTGATTCTTCAAAGTTGAGCAGCTGAGCAAAGCAAAGCAACGGGCATTACATATGACCAATTCTCAGGAAATTTCGCAAACTAAGAAGATGCTTAGGCTTATGGGGAAAACATATAAGGGTATTGAAATGGATGACATTGAGCAATCTAGTTCAATAGCTTTCTATGCCCATAATAGCCATGAACATGTAGGTGCTGAAGATCCTAGTAAGGGTAGGGCACCAAACAGTCCGTTGAATGGGAGTTTTGATAGGCTGGACCATTAGAATTAGTACCATTCTCAATTGAATATTATGTGAACCTAGTGCACAATTAACAAGAATCGATCTTACATATGAAGCAACTTCTGAAATCCAAAGCTTCTTCAATATTCTAATGGTAGTGGTGGGCAACTATGGATAATTCAAATTTGCTAAGCAACTCTACTATTGCAATGTGAATCACAATCATAAGTTCTTTGCAGTGGAAGAAATGCATTTCTAGTACACTATCTTTGCAAATGCACTCAACGACAAGACTAGGTTAATAGCACAACACATATATAACTGAACAACAAAGAAATCAAACTCCCAAACCCCAGGACTTTGCCAAAACGATAGCTTTCCCGCTTCTTATCCCATCTTAATCAATCTTCACTCCGACCTTCCATTACTCCCTAACTTCCTTCACCTACCTCCCCCCAAGCCTGCCCTACTGCTAATTCTTATTAAGCTATCGTGAAAAAACCACCAATTTGACTATTTGTTTATAAGTGTACAAAATAAACATTAAAAGATAAAGCTTCAAGATTGGTTTGTAAATCTACAAATCAAGTTTTAATACCGATGAATGCTCTTTAAGGTTCTCTGTCAATGCTAATTTTCTTCATCAACTTGATGCATTATAAAAATATACTAAAAGTTGCTATATCCTAAGATGTTCTTCTCTGAATTGATCAAGTAGTTAGACAAAAGCATACTAAAAAAACTCAATTTTAAGCCCTCTTTTTAAAAATAGCTTCGTGCAATTATTGAAACATGTTAAAAATTGCACAATTTTAAACTGCCACGCATTCACATTTGAAAGTAGAGAACAAAAGAACCCCTTTCTTAACTTTGTTCAAATTTTTGGAAGGAATCTTTCAAATGCACTTTTAAAATAAGTGCATTTAATTTAAGACGTCGTTCAACTCAAAAAGTACTTATCCTTTTTCATTGAGTATTGTTTCTTCGTAAACTAGATTCTATATTCTTTCCAATAAGCCTTCAATTGCATGAATCTGATCTATATCAAGGGAGTTATGGCATTCCAAAGTTGGTCTATCTTTTTGCTCCATAGCTAAGACTTTCTACTTTTGCTTTTGCCTCAAACTTACATTAATCCTTATAGACTGTAACGAACCTGGCTCTAATACCATGTCAGAAATATGAAAGGGACAACAAAAGAGGAGGTAAGGAATGCACCACTTTCCCCACAATAAGATAAGATGTATTCAATATGAGATCAATATTTATGTACAATTGTAGTGCCTAGTTAGGCAAAGAGTGCCATAATAGGCAAAGGCCTAAAAGGTAAAGGTGCACGTCCTTCTTAGGATACATCCTTCCGAACAGATAATTGGTTTGAATCCAAAGAATGAAGCTATTTTCATGTTGATATATCTTCTTGGTTATACAAATGATTGTCCCTTTCTTGTTAACGTAATCAGGGTTGCCCTTAAGGACATGTTTATGTAGGCATGATTTAGAAGGTCAAGTGAATCATAAGTTTTCTATTAGTCATGTTGATGATTACTTTTTTTGACTTAAATTGTTTCATCGAAACTTAGGCGAATCTTGTCGATATTGTGGTAATTGGAAAAAAAAGTTAGATTTCAACAACTTAACGGGATTTGGTATCCTAAATCTAAATACTATATTTAGCTAGAACTGAGCACTTGTTACCAATTTTTTGAGTATTCTACTATGGGCCACTGAAGCTAGCAAGAAATTACTTGATATACAAGGGTTATAAGGGGCGAATCTATGATCCTAAACACTTAGTTCCATAGAAATGGAGGCAAAGCTCTAGACTTAAACTTAAGATGGACTCAGCACTTCCTTTCTTGAAACTGTTTTAGCCAATACTCTCCCATGGTATAGAGGGTGCATCCTCTCCATTATGTATCCAAAAAACACTTTATTCACACTAGCAAACATATGACGACCAAGGCCGAGAAGCCTTGCGAGGGCGGAATGCCCCCCTCCCATAGATTACGAGACATAATAAACTTAAGGTTCATATTACGAACCTTAAGTGGCTGGCTGCAGCTATGACGGTCTTGCAGTGGTATTTAGATATGGGTTTCTTGCCAGATTCAGCTTTAGCAGAGACTCGGCATGAAATTCTTGCATAGGCAGCGGGGACTCCCTGCTTATCCTGCAGCAGTGGCCACAGCTCTGCCCCCGGGCTTCTCCTTCGTGGCCACAGGGGCAAGATAGAAGCTATGGAAACAGAGCTTATTGATAGACCTATGGAAACAAATAGCAGATGGAGCTCCATCAGAAGTATCTTGCAATGGTGATATTGAAACAGAGCTATAGAAGTGCCTGCTATAGACAGCGACACAGAGTAGAGGATAGAGTGGAGCTATTGTGTGCTGAGGAAACAGAGGATAGCAGTGCCACTTTCAATAGCGGATATTCAGCAATATAATTTAAACTAAAAAGGACAGTAATTTGAATCTTATGTTTATTACGTATCCAGAAAACACTTTATTCATACTAGCAAACATGTGACGGACAAGACCGAGTACAATATGGAAAAAAGCACAAGGTTTGCATCGGAGATATGTGCATAAACAGACAAATATGGCACGAAAACTAATAGAAGGACGACAAAAATCAATTTCTGATATGGAAAAGATGTATACATTAGAGTGTGTCCTATAGAGCAAAGCATTCAAGGATAGGGCATATCCAATTGGGGGGATTCAGACAGAACCAACATAGAATAATCGCCAACAAAGTGCATAAGATTGAATTGCCTAAAAGCAATATGATATTGAGAAGGACAAAAGTCAATTTCTGATATGGAAAAGATGTATACATTAGAGTGTGTCCTACAGAAGGAAGGAAGGAAGGAAGTATATTTTTACGTCGCACCATAAAGGCAGCATCACGGAGGACATGCGACCACAAGGACAACAAAACAAAAAGAAACACATGACATGGGCCGAAGCCCGTGAGCACCATGGCCCGGATTAAAAACCACATGGGAAAAAACCGTTGCCAGGATGCCCACAGATCCAAAAAACCATGCTGCTGCAAAAAGCAACAAGCATGCCTCTAAAAAGCAAGGCTTCACCAAACGCCCCCGAACCGTAACCTCTTCACAACTGTGTACTGAGCACTAGTGCAGACTTATACACGCGCTCAACCTCCACCTTCGCAGGAAAACTAGGGCAAAAAGCATTCAAGTATAGGGCATATCCAATTGGGGGGATTCAAACAGAACCAAAATAGAATAATCGCCAACAAAGTGCAGAAAATTGAATTGCCTAAAAGCAATATGATATTGAGAAATAAGAAGAAATTGAACGTAACATGAGTCCATGCATATGAATTGTGAGCTGCCTTTTGTATGCTAATTCCAAGGATACTAAGAGACATATTAGCAGTTTGAGGCGACCAATTTTTCTTTAATCACAACCTTTAATGGATTAGCTCTGACAAAACTATAGGCCTGTATTATTCTGTCAAGTGCTTCTAAATGTCATATAGAAATGTCACTGTATTATTCTGTCAAGTGCTTCTAGATGTCACCTGTATTATTCTGACAACTGCTTCTATCAAGTGCTCTAAATGTCATCTGTATTATTCTATCAAGTGCTCCATGTCATATAGAAACGGGAAAACTGGTGCTACTATTGAAAAATTATTTCTAGTGTTCTACCAAGACGATCAAATAAAGATTGGATAGAAAATTTCTAGAGTTCCTGTTAATTGAACTAATCAACCTTAATGATATTACCTTAGCGCTGCATTGCCTGCAAAGCCTCATGTTATGTGCTTTTCGCTTTTCTAACAATTCCTCGGACATGATCTTGTTCTTGAAGCAACCAACTTTGTTTTTGGAGATACATGTATTGCATCTCCCTTGATGCCAGAATTGATTTCTTTGATAATACATCTTGGATCTCCATATAGTGTAGATGGAAAATTCTACCCTCAAAAATGTTGTGAGATAGAAAGTGGTTCTCCTATTTTTGTGAGTAAGTAAAAACCATGTGTTCTATTCGAGTGACTGAGAGATTAGCCTAGAATGAATCATCATTTGAATCTAGTGATTTGGAGAGGCACACGAAGTATACATAAAGCACTCTAGTTAACCCTTTTTTTGTTATAAACCTTGTGGGGAACAACACATTAAGTGGCTTTTCTTAGGTAAGAAAAAAAATCCTTATTAAAATGGTGGTGTGGCACCAGCTGGTTGGTTGGGCAAAACCAAAAAAATAACATTGGTCGGAGTAGAGTAGATATGATTTGTTCTTTCCCACCCATCAATCCTTAGATTGGTGTGAACCAAGTACGTCCGTAGTTGGTCATGAGCCATAGAAGATAAATATTTGACACGGGGGGAATTCTCCAGGGACTACCGGTTATCGACCAGTCTTGATCATATCTCCGACACGCGCCCAAGCGCCCCAAAAGGCTTTGCCCTACCACGGATGCGGCATTGGCTCGAGGCAAAACCAAGAGCAGCGAAGCAAAAGCTTCACTGAACGGGGGCGGCCGATCTGCTTCCCCTGATCGTCCTAGGAGCTAGGGAGCACCAAGACCCATGCCAGGGGCCAAAGTAGGGTTGAAAGCTCTCTGGCTTTCCAATGACCCCAGAATCGGCAGGTTTGGGGGAGTATTTAGAAAGATGGCTTTTGCACAGGCGAAAGGGGGGATCAGAGAGGAAGGGCTCTGTTGCAGCCTTACTGAGCGACCTCCTTGATCATGGAAGCTAAGCGTTCTGAAAGAACCAGGGTTTCCTTCCACTCTGGAGGACGATTTCACAGAGGAGCTCTCTGTGTATTATGTTGCAAGGATTGGTGTAGGGGGCAGTTCAGGATTGCTTAGCATCCATATAAAAGTCGGGGACTTGGGAGAGTTTCGGACTCCGAGGGTGGGGCCATAAGTGCTACATGATGCAATTTGTGGCTCCGGTGCAACCAAGTTCGTTACATTGGTATCGGAGCTTCAGTTAGAGGCTGCTGGGATGGAAGAAGCAATGCTGGAAGTCAGAGCTAAAAATTGAGGGCCAACTGATTGAAGCAGTGGAATCTGCTCTGAGAACGGAGAGTCATTCCATGTATATCACGAAAACTTTCAAACCATGATAGATTTACTGTCCAAGGCTAATTCCCTTGAACCTAAAGACCCGGAGGAACCTCCTGGATTTGAAAGATCATGGCAAAGGAATTCTCGGAATTCTTTTATGGTTCATTTGGAGGACGGGAAATCACGCATCTCAAGAAAGAAGGTGCAGCTACTAAAACCATGGTGAAGGAGTTGCATGGTCTCACAAATATGCAGCGTGAGATCCATATGGTGGATCTTTTAGCTCAAATGTTGATAATGATGGGTAGCTCGGCCACCACCCTTGGGATGAATCGAGAAATGATTCAGTCCATCTTGAATGGAAGTAAAGCGTTGGGACCGCAGGGTGGTCCTATGAAGGAAGCTTTGGAGCCCACAATATATGAAGAATATTCAATTACAAGTCCATCAAATTGAGAACTTACAATTTTCTATGCTTGCCATCCTGCAGATTCAAGCACTTCTAGTTTGGAAGCCCCTTCTTTCACGTGACCTCGTCTACAACACATTGAACTCCAAGGACCCAATGCTCTCTCATATGGAACTTCATCAATACTATACTCACTGGCATATGCTCTAAGACACAGACCTATGTTTTTAGTGAGCTTGTTACGCACCATATTTTTCAGAATGTTCAGGATACTAAATGTTCTCTCATCCTCCACAGAACCAAGAATTATGGTTTGACAAAGATCAATAAGCTTGAAATACTCCGATATATGCTCTTTAAGCACTTCACTACAGCTAAGTCTCGTCCAACACGCGTGATTGCGCTATCTCAGTTGGTTTTTCTAGTTTCTCAACTTGGTTCCACATAGTGTTATAGTGCTGCCAAACATGCAGATTGTGCGAACAAAGCTTCTTCACTAATAGGTTTCTCCTCCAAGTGTAGAGCATGGGCAAAATGTTCAATAAGAATTAGCCAATTTTTGTTTGAACTCACTTTGAACTTTCTCCACAGTCACACTCATGTTTGGACATTCTTCATTGTTTACACGATATGCAAAAGTCCTGCATGGAACCAATATGACAATATGACAATATGCCAATCCCAATAAGCTTGCTTGCTTGCATTTCTTATTGAGTCCAAAGTCATCATATTTCTTCAATTGTATGTACATCCTGAAAAAAACATTTGGCAAGTACCACAAGCCCTAATTTGGTGGCTGTTACAAATATAACTTGTCTGACTGTGGCAGAACCGCATGGTCATAGTAGCAATAAAGGGACTTTGGTTGCAATTGCAGCGAACAATGGCAGCTAAAATTTTGGCTTCCTTAAACTCAAGGAGGAAAGTGCAGAAAGAAGCTCGGAATGAAAGCTCAGTCATAGGGAGTCTACTTCTTATATTCACTATAATGTGACCTCATATTATGCACATGCTACTCTCACCAGTTCATAAGAAATGAAACCAGTATGCTTTTTAAGAGGCCAAACAAAAGGATGCTAGTTAGTTACTATTTCTTGAAATCACATCATAAAGTAGATAGACGGAAGGATGAGATAGTAATACCTTTGAGAAGTCAATAAAGAGCTGGAAGTGATCATGGCTTCAGCAACATGATAAATGGCTTTGGGGGAGGATAGGATAGCATTGAAGATGCTGAAGAGGTGTAGCGAGGGCAGAAATCCATAGAAAAGGTAATGCCATATGACTTTAAGTTTGCCTATCCACTTATTGACAATGGCTTCTTGACGTATGGATAACAAAGACTTTCTGGACTGGAAGACCAGGATGAGAATCCAAAGTGAAGTGTTGGACCTTAGAAGGGATGCAAACAAAGGAACTGCTCAGAATTTTTGTGACAAAGAAGAAGAAATGACAATAACAGAAGTGGCATGAAACTGATCCAAATGCGCCCTTCAATGGGAAACGTTCTGAAGGTGTTTACAGGCTTCTTGCCTATCCACTTATTGACAATGGCTCCTTGACATATGGATAACAAAGAGTTCCTGGACTGGTAGACCAGGATGAAAATCCAAAGCGAAGAGTTGGACCTTAGAAGGGATGCAAACAAAGGAACTGCTCAGAATGTTTTTGACAAAGAAGAAGAAATGACAATAACAGAAGTGGCGTGAAATTGATCCAAATGCGCCCTTCAATGGGAAACATTGTGAAAAGAGTGTTTACAGGCTTCTTGCCTATCCACTTATTGACAATGGCTCCTTGACGTATGGATAACAAAGACTTTCTGGACTGGCAGACCAGGATGAAAATCCAAAGCGAAGAGTTGGACCTTAGAAGGGATGCAAACAAAGGAACTGCTCAGAATTTTTTTGACAAAGAAGAAGAAATGACAATAACAGAAGTGGCATGAAACTGATCCAAATGCACCCTGCAATGGGAAACGTTGTGAAGGTGCTAGTACACAGGTATCTTCTATAAAGAATTGAAGGGCCACTCCCATTGCGTAAGTGAACATTCCAATGCATGTTCTCCAGTTCAAGTGAGTGTATCAGACATACCTTCTGTTTGGCAATCACAAAAACTGCCTCCTTCAAATTCATAAAAACATGGACCCTCATAGCTTGATAGTAAAGTTTTAATGTTTTATCCTACAACATTTAACACATTCCCTTACTAAACATTATGAAATTGATAATGAAAGAAAGAAACCTTATACACTATTGCCATTTGTGCTATATCTGCCTATAGTTATTAAAATCCATGAAGACACTGTTATCCAGATTAAAATATAGATTGTAAAGTAGCTGGTAGCTGCCAAAGCCTAACGGCAGTGTAGAACAGTTTTCTGATGCCAATGAGTATCTACATTCTTATTTTCTCCAAGGAGTGGAGGTCCAATTTATAGTAATGCTTACTGTGATGATATCACATTATTTCCGCTGAGCCACCACACTATTTGAAATTTTATGTTTGCACAAGCCAAGGCTACATTACCTGAATCCGTAATTTCTAAACTGATTTGATAAGTCCCCTGCAAGCCACATATCAAATATGAATTGCCTTGGATGGAACTAATCAATGTGGTCTTATTATGAGCTAAACAGAGTAACTTACAGGTGGTGTAAAGAATGGCAAACCCTGGCTGCTTTCAATGGTAAAATTTCCAGGTGCAACAGGGCATGTGGTCTTGGAACAGAGGTCAAACTTTTCCGAGTGAATTGCAAAACCTAAGAAGTAGACTGTAATGATTACGTTTCCCGAATTTAGGGCATTATCTGCATGCAAATCAAGCAAGAAACAAAAACCAATTAAGAACCACTGGAAAACAAGAATTTTAAAAGTATAAAAGCATGAACTCACCAGTATAAGAAGGGACTATGAAAGTGGCGTCTTTGCCACTGACGACGGGATCCGGCTTCACCACCACATTCTGAATTGTAATAGGATACTCCTTGTCGCCTACACACCAAATGAAAGCTAAGCATTAGAATACAAAATACTAATGAAAATTGACGTTTTTGGAAGAAAGAACAAAAGTAGACATAAACGCAGAACTAAGAACTTACTACAGGGCGTCCAAGAGCTCGCAACACAATTGCCTGCAACAAGACTTAACGACAATATGCATAAAATCAAACTTCTGGTTTTCGCCATAGTTGTTGAACCACGACTTTTGATGAATATACCAGATAGAAAGTTCTTGGTTGATTTTTCGTTCTAAATTTAAGTTTATTTGGTAGATATTTGCAGTCCTCTTCAAGACAAGTGACAAGATATTTATTGCATTCCTCTTCAAAATCAAGAAAGTGAAAGGAGAAATAGAATAATGGAAAGAATGAGTTTAATTAGGGGTAATGTTCGATGGCAGGCCAGTACGCGGGGTAAGGCCACCTGGCGAGCCGGTGAGAAAAATAGAATAATGGAAAGAATGAGTTTAGAATACATAAGTGCCATGCATGTTTGTGCTCATTTTTAAGTGGCTTAATAGAATATACCTTGAGATATGGTATTTTGATGGTTGATATTGAAACATGTCTAACATTTTGTGGTGTGAATGAAGACGGGCTGGCTTGGCAGCTTCTTGTTTGCTCTGTTCCTTGAAACAAAGCTTTTCTAACTGAACGACACCCCAAGCCTTTCCTGAATGAATATATTTTGGTCAGTTCTGGCTTCTGGGCTCTTCTGAGTATTAGCCTTATGGGTTAGATGTTGCGTGAGTGCCATCATTTGAAAAGCATAGAAAATGAAAGAGTAAATTTAATGCTTGTTGTTTATGAGGGTATAAGTTTGAAGCAGAAGGTATAATACGAGTTATTGTGGTATATGCTTTGATTTTCTAAAATGTCTTGGCATGTGTCTGCATTGAAAAGCATTTACCTTAGATGCTTAAACTGGAGTGCTCTTTGTTCCTACCTTGTAATATGCTACATGCATCAAACTTTTTTTATGCTTGCATCTAATGCGTATGACCCTTTCAAGATGTTACGTTTGATGTCTGATCTATTGCCCCTCCATGCCCTGAATCAAAGGTGATTTGTTGGCCTTATATTCTTCGCGCCTTCGCTCGTCTCATTGACTCAAGCGACACTAACTTGTCAAGATCTTAATGAGCTAGCCAGAATAAACCTACAGACATACATCATCTCAAATCTTTGACATGATAGTTTTTTAACCTGAAAAATAAGAGAAGCTTCTATCATTTGACAAATCCAACTCCATAGCTTTGGATTTACACTACTTACACTTGCATCATAAATTTCTTACCTCTAAGCTACCATTGTTTATACTCTTGCATGAATAATATGTTCTGATGAACAACTTGAATAGAAAGATTACCGAATGCACCTACTTTCATTTCTTTGGTCTATTATCTGAAATGTAACAGATTGCACTTAGTTTGCACATTGGCTAACTTGGTGGGCTATACAATAGAGCTATTAATCTTCCATGTTTGGCAAAATTAGTCTACTTTGAAGGGTAATTATTGATGTTTAAGAACCATTGGCACATTTACCTTTTAAGAAGAAAATCTTGTTTTTTCAGTTTTCTATATTTATGATTGATCTGTTATCTAACATATATAATTCTTATGGCACAGATGCTTTTGGCATATTCGTGGTTGATACCTGCTTCTAAGCGCGACACGATACCAGAAAATTTCCGGAAGGAAAAAATAGGGTAAAAAAAAA
>JAANSK020246565.1:0-13697 GCA_011763485.2 Isoetes engelmannii
CACGGTGGCCTCTTCCCACAAGGCACACCAGGGATCTTTTCGGGTTCCTCCTGTAGCCTGCCATGCTACATGCATCCCGAGGCTACATGCCATATCCGTGGTGCTTTGTACTGAGCATCCAAAACCTCTCCAAGTCATATCCGGTGTGACTCCTAGTGAGCACTCAAGGCCCCACACGACACACAAAATGATGATGACATTCTTCAAACGGATCCTGAGCCTTTCCATGCTTCGCTCCGTCATGAGCAGCCTGCCAAGGCTGCAAAATTAATCTTGGCTTCTAGACTACTGCTCGTTCCCTCATCTCCAAAAGCTCTTGATCTTAAGAGCCACCGGCTCTGATACCATGATAAGAAACAAGAAATTACAAGGCGCTCATATCAGAAGAACAACTTCGTTTGTTCAATATCCAGACGAAATACAAAATAGACGAGTTCCTGGAAGTTAGGAACAACTAGTAAATGCTGCTGCATAAACTCAACTACTGTTAATAATATCAACTACTGTTAACGGCTATTGAACGATGAGTCATCTTTTTGCTATATTCCAACAAGCTCATCTCATGTATTGCTAGCGAGGGATAACTTATGCATGTGGCCAAGGTTTGGCTGGAGGAAAGAAATGGAGGGAAGAGCAAGAAGCCATGACGTGGCACGGAGGAGGCGCCAGGTCAGCAAGGATCGCCGGAGTGGAGGGTGGCGATGCTCGGCGATGGACCTTCTTCCCTCTTTTCCTCAACATCACCCTCACCCTCACCTTTCCCAAAAGCTCTAGCCATGGCCGCCCCCTCCCCCTCCACCAGCGGCGCCGCCATGCACCCCCGCCTAATTCCTCCCCTGCTTTGCAGATTAGGGCTCTCCCACAACTGCATTGCTCCGGCAATTCCTTCCTGAGTTGTTGGTTCCTCCTTTTTCTCTGCCCAATATTGCCGCCAGATATGGTTTCTTAGACTTTTGCAGGGTGGGCTTTTTATCAGTGTCAATTTTGGGGGATTTTTTCCTTCCCTTGCCCTCCTCTCGAGTCTGTCAGTTGCTTCCTTTTCTTGGATTGAAAAGCTGGATCCATGCCGCTAGGGTGAAGGAATGGGAAAGATTTGAGTGCCTGAAATTGTTGTTGGCGATGTTGGGAAGATGGCAGCCATGAAAATTAGTGCGTTGGCTGTTGGGGTTGTTTCAGCTGATTCCAAGCCTGTTGTGACAATGTCCTTGCCCACTGCTATGGAAAGCAGGTATTGTGGTTGTTCTTGAATGTAAAAAGTTTGTTGAATTCCTTTGTTAACTGAATTTCAGCTGGTATTAGGTCATTGCATTGATTATTCCTTTTTCTCACTTAAATATGTTAAGTGAATTTCAGCTGGTAAAGTAAAGGATGACATTGAGGTAGTTGTCCTTTTTTCTACTTAGATTTGTCACCTATAGTCTTCACTCTTTTCAAGCCTGTTATCTTATGTTAAACTTACTTCTTCCTAGTCTGAGGCCTACTTTTGAATTTCAGTGAAAGTTGGGGATCTGGTTGCACTTCCCAGGCATTACATGGAAGAGATTATGGCAATTTGTTCAATCTGGAGGTATAACTCAAACTTCCAAATAATTGCTTTGACATCAAATGGAAACTTAGAATAACCATCTTGATACCTGAAGTCTGGTCTTAATCTTAGAGCAATACAGTTCTAATATGTAAGGATTTACTGCAGCCACTTTTGAGCTATCAAATCCCGATTGATGATAATTTTCCGAGTTGTCCTGATGTCTCGATTGACGAGATGAAAGGTTATTCTCTCAGCTGCCTATCTGTCTTAGATATCGATTCTAGTGCAGACAAAAAAGTGTAATGTAAGTTTGTTTCCTTATGTTCCAGATGAAGCAAGGTTGCTGGATTACGTGAGCAGCGAACAGGCAGAGAGGCCCTTATCATCACAATCAGAAATGACATTAAAAAGGAAAAGGGTACAAATTGAGGCTGAAGCAGGTTCAAATGCCTGCCACCGTGACGGGGATGAATATAATGATGATATTGAAGATATTCAGATATCAGAGGAACAATATAGGTGCTTGCTAGGGGAGCACCTTGACAAGCGCAGAAGAGCTTATTTGAAAGATGCTATTGCATCTAGACTGACTGCTAAACAACCTTCTTACGAAGCTAAACATGCCTCTTGTCTCGATTTGGGTGGGGGACTGATTTTTCAGATTCCTCCATTTTATGATGAACTGGCTGCTTCTCTTTATTTACCAGATTCAGCATCTATTGAGATTGATGAATCGATCCTGAGTGGGCAACTTGACTCTAGAGATCTTATGACTGTAATATCTTCAGATCCCAGAGCTAGGATTTGGGGACTTGGAGAACTTGGAAGTGGCTTTGCTTCAAAGTCATACGAGAAACAAAAACAAGGATTATCTGGAGACATGTATCCATTGCAAGTTTTTGATGCCGCTTCAGTGGAACCTGTATTGTCCTCACTGCATGAAGATGATGCGGAGGTTATGCAGGAAGTTCATTTTGAGAACAAAATTCTTGAAAGAGGCGATGGCTATGAGGTGTGCCAAGTTGCATCACAAGAAAGATACAAGTGCTTCTATTTTTACGTGTTTTGCGTAGTCTTCATGTGAATGTGTTGCATCATCCAAGTGTGATCCTGCAGGTTATCCAACGACGTATACCAAAAAGAGATTCAATAAGGAGAAACCCAGATACTATGGCTCGAGAAGATGGTGAAAAAATAAGCAAGTGTTGGTCAAATTTGGTTCGCAAAGATCTTCCGAGACACTTCAAGCATTTTATGACTTATCAAAAGAAGCAAAAAGAAATGAAGAAGTTTGCAGATTTTTGCCAGCGAGAGGTAAGTGGGCACATAAATAATACAAAATGTGAGGACCACAAATAATACAAATGTTTCTCCATTCTCTGAGTATGCGTATTGAAAGGAATTTTTGTCTGGTCTTCTGGTTCAAATCCCACTAGCAATTTTCTAGTGACTTGATGAAGCTAATCAAATTGCTACAATAGGTCCCTCCCAATACAAGGAGATAATTCTAAGACACTGCATTGTTTTCTTTTTCCAGGTCAAGTCTAGAAACATGCGGTTGGTAAAGATGATGAAAGCTGCCGCTCTTCGCACACGAAAGCAGCTTTCCAGAGATATGGTGATTTTTTGGAAGAGAATTGACAAAGAACAGGTATAAAAATAGAATCTGGTCTTTTCTCTCTTAATACGCATGAGGGAGATGCTTGAAATATATATTTTTATGTTTATGCAAAAATCAGTAGTAACACAGGTTTTATGCATTTCACATATGGGATGTCAACCACGTGAGCCGAGAGTCTTAGATACATTGATTGCTATGTTCTAATTTTCCGTCTCAATTCCACATGAAACTTACATGCTGGCAGATGTATTGCACGCTACCTGTTTTTTGGAGTTTACATGCTTTTACAGAACATGTGTTGTTTACGCTCTTCAGAAATTTATATTGACAAGTCATACCTATGGCTTTATAGGCTGAGATTAAGAAGAGAGAAGAGAAGGATGCTGCAGATGCTTTGAAGCGTGAAGAAGAGATGCGTGAAGCACGCAGACAACAGCAGCGTCTCAATTTCTTGCTTACTCAAACTGAGCTGTACAGCCATTTCATGCAAAATAAGCAGGCTTCCCAAAACAAGTCGGCTTCGCAAGCAGGCTCAGAGCAATCAACCGCATTGCTAGATAGCAATGCGCCATTAGATGCAATAGAGGCTGCTGAGCTGGAGGCTCTGAAAGAGCAGGCTTTGCAGGCTGCTAAGATGGCTGCAAGTGAGCAACAAGACATAATAAACATGTTTGATGAAGAGTGTCTTAGGCTGCGGCAGGATGATGGGCCAACAGAAGACCCTGGAAATGACATAGACTTGCTTAATCCGTAAGATTTTTTTTTTTTCTTTAAAATCAGCACAGACAGTTCATTGTTTTATGTTTTCACCTGCATGGTACGTTCATTCAACAGATCAACAATGCCAACTTCTTCATCTGTCCAGCAACCACGGTTGTTCAATGGGATTCTTAAGGAATATCAGCTAAAAGGGCTTCAATGGCTTGTCAATTGCTATGAGCAGGTAAGTCCCAGTTATTGCGCTTATAATGTTTAGCTGCTCATTATTAAATTTTCTCGTAAACAGGGGCTGAATGGTATTCTAGCAGATGAAATGGGGCTTGGTAAAACCATTCAGGCCATGGCATTTCTTGCCCACCTTGCAGAGGTTGGTTCTATATCTCTTCACTTGATTCCTAATGTAAAAGTAAGCCTCTCACAAGTGTACAGTTCTTGATTTCTGGTCTCATTATTATTCTACATTCAGGACAAGAATATCTGGGGACCCTTTTTAGTGGTTGCACCTGCTTCAGTCTTGAGTAATTGGGCAGACGAGGTCAATCGCTTCTGTCCAAAATTGAAGATCTTACCGTATTGGGGTGGTTTACAAGAACGGGCCGTCCTTCGGAAGAATATAAATCCCAAGAGACTTTATCGAAGGCAGGCCTTCCATCCTTCAATGCTTCTTCTATGACATTTACTTTGTGATAGTCTCAGAGGCGTGTGCTTTTATTTGCAGGGAGGCGAGTTTTCACATCTTAATCACAAGCTACCAATTGCTTGTGTCTGATGAGAAATATTTCAAACGTGTGAAGTGGCAGTATATGGTTCTTGACGAAGCCCAAGCAATTAAAAGCGCAAACAGGTGACATGTTTGGAGGTCTGTTTTTGGTCTTCACATAATCCAAATACTTACCATATGCTTGGCAAACTCCAGTGTGAGGTGGAAAACCCTGTTGAGCTTCAACTGCAGAAACCGCCTACTTCTCACAGGCACTCCCATTCAGAACAATATGGCAGAACTTTGGGCTCTTTTGCATTTTATCATGCCTACACTTTTCGACAGCCACGAACAGTTCAATGAGTGGTTCTCTAAAGGGTAATTCCCGTGTAGACGTTCTCTATCAACTTGTTTGCATTTACTGAAGAAGAATTTGCCTTAGATATGGTGTTATTTAATCCATGCTTATGAGCTTCTGGTCTTCTATTTATTGCAGAATTGAAAGCCATGCTGAACATGGTGGTACATTAAATGAGCATCAACTAACTAGACTGGTGAGTTGCTCTTGTAAAGATGATTTGTTGCAATGCATTTGCTATATAAGCTATGTTGACTTGGTTTTAATCTCTTATGCCAGCATGCGATCTTGAAGCCATTCATGTTACGGCGTGTAAAGAAGGATGTCATAACAGAATTGTCCAACAAGACAGAAGTAGTAGTGCCATGTTTTTTGAGTTCCCGACAAGAAGCAATCTATCAAGCTATAAAAAACAAGATTTCTCTTTCTGATCTTTTTGATGGAAGCCATATGAATGATCTTATGAATATCGTGATACAACTAAGGAAGGTTGGTTTTTTTGTAACGCTCTGATTATTCTTCTGAAAATGTCTGTTTATGTTTTTAGCTTCTCCATGTAGCATTGTATCTAACAACCGGCTCTAATTGCAGGTTTGTAATCATCCAGAGTTATTTGAACGAAATGAAGGGCATGCATTTTTCCATTTTGCTCAATTCTCAAATTCTCTTCTTCCACCACCTTTTGGAGAGCTAGAGGACATACATTTTGCAGGGAGCCATAATCCAATAACTTGCAAGGCAATTTTTACACATGTACTTTATTTTCTCGCATGATTGTGCTGTTTATTGACAGTTCTGTTTTCATGACCGGCAGATTCCCAGACTTGTGTACCGCAACGGAATGGAATGCCTGCCAACATGGTGTTCAGGATCACCTCAGGGATTTCAAGAAAAATGGCTGGGGAACCTACTAAATATCTATTCTTCACACAACATCTATGATTCAGTGTTTCCCTCCCATGAAGGATTTGGGATTGATAATGGTGTTTCAAGTGGTAGTTTTGGGTTTACTAGATTGTTGGGTCTTTCACCCTCAGAAGTTGCGTATATAGCCAAATCTTCTTATTTAGAGAGGTGGCTATTTGATATAGAGCAATCTGAGCGGGCGTCGATCAACACCATGACACAGTTGTTTACGGATGAAATTGGAGAAGAGAAAACTAGGGCTGTCACGCGCCTCTTAGTTTCTTCCAAGTCAGCATCCTCTATTTTGTCGGAAAAGCTGCCAGCTGGCCTGCCATGTGCCCCTTTTGAGGCATTGATAACTACTGTCCAGGAAAAATTCCTTGCTAGTATCCGCCTTTTACGAGCTGTATATGCGTTTATTCCTCCCGTCTCTGCACCACAGGTTGGTAATTGCATCTTTAATCGTGTGAATATTTCTGTACTGCCTATCCTAAATTTTTTTGTATATATACAGATAGAAGTAGTTTGTTCAGACCGGTCTTTTGCATATCAGAGATTGGAAGAGTTGCATAACCCCTGGGCGAAGAAGATGCTGGTTGGCTTCTCCCGTACATCTGACTATAATGGTCCATCAATACCCCCTACATGCTATGTGCTGGAGGAACGGTGTAGGAAAGTCCAACAACCACTTCTTGCAATACCATTCCGAGTATTTGGTTCTGCACTCCCATTGCAGAGCTTTGATTTTGCCAAAACACTGACAGTAAGTTATTCCCTCATTACAAGAAACTTATATATGTATGGTTGTTTTCCAACCCTTCTTGTTTAATGACTTTTTCTGTTTGCAGGATTCAGGAAAGTTACAAGCTTTGGATCGTCTTCTTCGGCGGTTACGTGCAGAAAACCACAGAGTGCTTGTGTTTGCACAAATGACAAAGATGCTTGATATTCTCGAGGTACCGCATTAATGTGTTTTCTACCGCATTAGACACAACAAATGCTGTTCAATTTTGACCAGATGATGTCTTGACTGTTATTGTGACATGACCATACAGGACTACATGAACTATCGGAAATATAGGTATCTGCGCCTTGATGGTTCTTCTACAATTATGGATCGGCGAGATATGGTCAAGGATTTCCAGCACAGGTATGTAATTTGTGTATCTTCCTTTTCTTGGTTTAGTTTAAACCAGAACTTAGTTTGACAGCTGATTCTTGTGCAGATCTGATATCTTTGTCTTTCTATTGAGTACACGAGCGGGGGGGCTGGGAATCAATTTGACTGCTGCAGATACTGTCATTTTTTATGAAAGTGACTGGAATCCTACAATGGACTTGCAAGCCATGGATAGAGCACATCGGCTTGGCCAGACTAAGGAGGTATCTTTTATACTCTGCTATGTGCATTTGCTGATGTAATAATAGAAAACTGATATCAGTATCATTGATGCATTGGTTATTTAGGTGACTGTGTACAGGTTAATTTGCAAAGGGACCGTTGAGGAGAAAATTGTTAAGCGTGCCAACCAAAAGAATACAGTCCAACAACTTGTTATGACAGGAAACCAATCCCAAGATGTTTTTGAGGCAGATGAAGTGGTATCCTTGTTGCTGGATGATGCTGAGCTGGAGCTAAAATTAAAACGGCAGTCAGCAGATCAACAATCGGTATGTGACTAACAAAAGGTCATGACTTGAACGTTTCTGGCAAAAAGTAACGTGTATGTGAGTTTATTGATACAGAAACGGAAGAAAGGCTGGGGCATGTCGGCTGGATTGAAAGCAATACAGGTGGACGCGGAGGGCGGCTTATGCATTACTGAAGTACCAAATGATGTTAATGGAGGGTTTGTTGAAGGCGAACTACAACCTAGTATTGGAAAAGCAGCTGCTGTCGAAAATGGAGGAAGTAAACGAAAAATTTCTAGAAAGGTATTTCTTTTTTATCCATCTATTGTTTAATATTAGTGCTTATTTGTACCATCTATGCAGAAGCAAAATACAGAGGGAAAACCTCCCAAGCCAACTAAAGCAAACAAAATGGCAAAAGAAAAGAATGCTCCAAGGGAACTCCAAAAGCAAGGTGTGCTGAAGGACGTGCAGCCCAAAAAAGAAATTGCTTCACGGACCCCTCGAAAAAGAGGGAAAGGCAAGAATGACACAACTTCAAACGGTACTCTTGATACATCAAACGGCTCTTAAGAATTAGCAAGGAAAGACTTCTGTACTGAGCCAATGCTAAGACATCGAGCCAGTTGATATAGTCCTCCCTTTTGATATAATCTGGAAGTTACTCAAGTTGGCTGCCTGTTGGTGTACATTTTTAGGCAGTCTCAGTCTTCCTACGTCTGCTGTGGCTTGTTAATGCAAAGGCACAGCATATCACTATACTACTTGTAAAATGCTTAAAATTGGGGCTGCCTGATGAGAATAGTTGGTCCAATTTTTGCTGTATGGCCAAAAAAGAGAATGTATATTGTAGTATTAGTTTACTTCAAAAAGGTCCCTGTAATATTCATTCAGTCGGCAAATTTTCGTAGCTGGCTGACAGGACCAATTTCTTCAAGGTGCTGTTGTGTTGTTTCACTTGCATTGTTAGTGTGACAAGGTACAAGGAAACATTTTTTTCCGTTTGCCAAACAGGTGAGACATGGACAAAAATATTGATATCCTCTGAACTGAAAGAATAAATGAACAAAGCATGAAGCAATCAAAATGCAAGGGAAGATTAATTTGATGATGTGTGGCCCAAGTCAAGTCAACCTAAAGTTACTTGATGGAAAAAAAAAAGGTTAAGGTGAAATGGTATAGGAATCCTCAACGACTCTTGTTTAATAGTGTAAATGGAGTAAATGGTTGAAGTCTAGTGTATGCTTGCCTTTGTAACGATAAGGTTCCACGAGATGATTTTTAGCATTTTTTAAAGGTTGGGGAGGATTTTTCATATTTTGGGGTTTGTGTTAATGCAAAAGTTTATCTTTATATAAAAGACTCCATAAGTCTCATGTAGGCTTCCATTTTGGACGAACATGGCCTTCTTGCACAGCGATGGCAGAACATAGGAATTTCTTGCACAGTGATGGCGAACGGAAACAGAGACAGGGTCTTTATCACAATTCATTTTAATTCTATTTTAGGAAGTCTGTTGCAAAGCATGTCGACAGAATTGTGTAGGTGTTGGTTGAGAGGAGTCGATTGCAAAGCATGGTGGCGAAGCTATTTAGGTGCTTTTATGCTCCTTATGTGCAGATCCTGGTTTGGTTTTCTCGAGGTTCAATTCCCTGGCCAATAAATTTTTGCAAGACCATGGCTCTGTACTCTTCAGAAGGGTTTTTGGACTTAGAAATGATTTCTTTATATGCTTGTTCTGTTGTGTGGTAGTTCTTGGATTTTTGTTCTTCATTCAAATTTTTGGGTTGCTCCTAAAGGCAAGCCCTTGCTTATGTGGGAATCAGGTATCTTCTGAATATATACCAGAATATACCTGTATATTCTAGACAATTGCTCTAAACTTGTTGTAGCCGTCATTCTGCCCATCACAATTGTTGTGGCTGAGCCCTGTCGCACTTGGAACCGGCAAACCGGCACGTCCCTGCTTGTCGCATGTTACTCCGGTGCAACACAAAGGGCCACTGTCAAGGATTTTCTTAGTTCTTTCAACTCCACAGAAGATGTTCCAGTGATAAGGGGCAAAAAACAAGCAATTACATATGCTTGGATTGGAAACTCTGTTATCCAGATGTGGTTGCCCTCCAAACATGGCTACAAATAACCTGGTTCTTGATAGAGTCTGTAAGACGTGTAGGGTTAACGAGGCTATTACGTTTTTGGAATCATTGTGTGCTTCTGGTTGCACTCTGGATACCGTCACATTTTCTATGCAAATGTTGATGGTCTTTTTATATACTTGAGAGGTCAGGGTTTTTTAAAAGGGGTCAAAAGCCTTCAATCGGTCATCATCGACATCTCGACATACTCGGTTTACTTTGGCAACTCCATTGTGAATAGTTCTATCCAGATTTGAATTTTATTATATCATTTCTTTTCTATGTTGTTGGGTAGCCTGCAATTGCTTGGAATAATAATACCACCTCCACCAGGAGTAGCCTTTCGTGTTTTAGCTGAATGCAAAGTAACGGCTCCCACGTAACGTAGGAAGGGTCCCGATATAGTAGGATTCCGGGGATTGTCATAATCTTCAGCAGATGGTTCGAAGAACCTATTTTACCTAGTAGTGCTAATTTTTCTCCTCCTTCAATGGCTGTAATAATTACATCTATGCCAGGTTTGGTTGCTGTGCCGTCATATTTCTTGATAATGGTATGGCATTACCAGATTTCAATGTAGGTACACTTCATTTATTTGCCATTCCTTTTTCAGGTGTTTATGGAATTATTATGGCGGGTCGGCCTAGTAGGACGGCCGTTTGGTCGCCTATGGAACCAGAAGTCGGTCTATTTGCTGCTATCCACTCCCAATGTACCAAAGCTGTTGAGATAAAGAATGAAAAAGCCTGTATGTCGAGAGCTTTGATGCATCTTGCGAGTCTATCACAAAGATTACACCATCACTTGTATAATTCGTTGCTAGGTCATGTGCCCATAGTACTTGTAGTATAGAGTCGCTAAGTCATGTTGTTTAGCACATGTCCCATAAGCGATAAGAACATGCAAGACAATTTAATTTCATCTTTATTTTATGTTCAATGTATTCGCAACCACAAACGTTTCCATCCGGCAAATTCTTCTACAATAGATGTAGCGTTAACTTCGACCATAAGTTGAAATTCAACTTGGAGTAGAAAGCTAGATTTGCTGCATGTTCATTATACAACTTTGACATCCAGAATTCTATATTCGACTAAGCTATAATGTTGTTTGCAGGAGAGAGCCTTTTTGAGAGATTTGCAGTGGGGCGAAGTCTCCAATATCCAGTTTAAAGTTGGTTCAAGATCGTATTGCAAAGGTTTAAAATCTCTCTTGCTCAAATAGCTCAAATGCTAATGTCAGCAAAGGATTTAATATGTTCATTGCCATCAAGCATCATGGATTTTCATTAATTAGAATTGATCAAAAGATGGAAAGCTAAGTTCATGCTCTTTATTGTTCAATGATGACTTTCAAGGGGATTGTTTAGTTTGTAATTATGTTGCAGTTGCAACAGTGATGCATGCTGTTGACATCGGTACATGCTGGATGTACCCATTCATTTAAAAACTTGGTTAGATGGTCTTCTAACTTTCTATAGTTTTTTATGTGAATGATTTGGGTGTGCCACTTCTATTCCTAGACATATAAAAGTAGTTTAACCCGGTAGAATTTAATTGAAACTCCATACAAATATGATTTGGAATAACATTAAGGAATTACGAGGCCACAATCAAAGCTGGAGCATGTTGTCGCCATTAGATATTTGTTTAAAGCAACGGCTAATACAGAGCATGTGGTATGTGAATGCCAGTGGCACATATATAAAAAAAACATAGAGTTCTGTGATTTTGGTCATTTTTTATTTTCTTAAAGAGATGGAGTTCGAGTATACGTTGCATCATCTTGCCCTCATACCATGAGATTTGATTTCTTTTTATTATGTAAAGCACAAAATTCCTATGAGCTTGACTTCTTGCACTCATTATTCGTAGCTAGATAACCACATTTCAAAACTAGATAAAATGCTCTTCCATTCTATATTATCACCATTTTGTTACTTAAGCTCTCAAAGTCATTACAAAACTAGACGACAAGAACAATACTACTTCATTTGATCCATTTTATATTGAATAATTTTGCTCTCAAGTTAATGTTATGGAATAATTAGTTTGTATATACGTTAGCCATTTTTATATAAATATTAATGTCATCAAGTCTTAGCAAAGGCTATTCTAGACACCACATCTATGGAAGCCCATATAAACAAACAAAGGCATTGGAATGTGTAGTATTAACACATGTTTACTATTGCTCATCTTAAACGAGCTTGCATTATAGCCACAACCTTATCAATGTACAACTGTGATCCAATAAAGTATATCTTGCGATCAATCTGATTTTTGCAAGAACCATTACCACCATCAATCTACTAAGACGTGCACATGGATGTGCCTACACACACCCAACACCACTACAACTACATGTGTCTACAATCTAATATCCAATACACTCTAAATGCAATTGTGTCAGCTATGCATTAGATCTTTTATCTTCGGGGAATCACAAGCGCCAACCAAAAACCCTTTACACACTCCATTAGCAGCTCTTTATTCTGCTTACAAGCTTTATTATATTCTACTCAGTCCACACTTCCATCAATAATGCTCGGCATCGTCAAGCACTAGTAATTTGATTGACTACCCATCCCTTGCCATTGCCAGTCTTTATGAATCTACAGAATAAAGAACTTAAAGAATAAGGAACCTAGAGATGAGAAAAAAACCGTGCTATAGAGTTCGAGAATTCTAAACTTCAACTTTAGAGTTTCAAGGCTAAAAAGCAAAAAGCAAAGAGCGCTGCCGAGAAGAATAATTCCTGTTCGGATTCGGACTACCATGCTCTTGTCGACAGCACGCAATCTGTGCTTGAACTGGGCGGCCTCTGCAGCATGCGAATTTGCCTCCATTTGTAAACCTCATCTTTGATCTCTGTGCACATGCATCATTCCTCAGCCTATGGATCTCGGCTATCAGTACCTGCGGTAGAATATCCCTTGGCAGTTGTGGGTTTTCTTCCGTGGCAGTATTGGAGTCATTGGAGCATGAGAATCCGTGTTTCTATGCTTGCCTGACATTCCCACCGTGAGCAAATCCGGTACTAGCTTTTGGTATCTCCTCAATTTATTTGATGCTTTTTTCCTTTTACGTTTTGAAGTTTTGTTGCTTTTTGCCTTTTACGTTTTTTGCCTGTTCCGATCTCGTGGAGGCTGGAGACCAATAAGAATAAGAACACGTAACTTATCTGAATAATTGAAGCTCCGAATTCGCAACACACAGTATTGCACGGCAATATGGGGAGATTTTGCAGACTTCTGGGTTCTAAAAATATGCTTCAACTCCTGAAAAAACTTTAATTGATAGCAGTAAGTAAGAGATTCTATCTGTTGTATGATCATGTCTAAGTGAAGGATTAAATCAAGCTAGAAGAGAGTTGAATGTCCTCAATCACTACCATGATTGGCCTGAGTTATTCTCCAGAGTATCAAACTTGACATAAAGTGGAGAAACAAGTCATCAAAAAGAAAGACCTGCATATCTTCTAAGTATCATTGTGTGGACATGTTTTTGTAGAATGGTTCAAAATTGGGTATAATGCTTGGCTAAATAGGTATCCAACAAATCCAGAACTCACTATTAAAAAAAAAGGAAAATAACTTCTAGGGAAGTTAGACTCACCTCTACTTCCTCAAGTTTTAGCTTCTTGATTGCTTTTGCAGGAAGTCCAATAGATTCAGGTCTCAATAATATATCCATGTAGGTTCGCATGTTATCCCCCAAAAGTTGTTTAAGTATTGTTGCATAAGAATTAGAACTAACTAGCTAGGTATAACATGATAAGTCTTGAGCAATTTTAGAATGTCTTTGAGCATAAACACAAAGTGAAGCTTAGACAAACTCAGACTCTGAATTTGGGATTCATCCTATAGTCAAAAGAGTGTGTTTCACATTACGCTTGCCTTGAAGAAAACTGAAGCTAAAGTTAGGGAAAAGATACTTTGCTCAGATTCTCAATTCATAACTACAGATGGTCATTTGCTGAAAAGAGGAAGGAAGGAAGTTTATTTTAACGTCCACAGAGGCCAAAGGCCTATGAGACGGTACATGCAGAGAACAACCAAAAGCCAAAACCCAACACCAAAAAACAAACGATGT
>JAANSK020246576.1:0-13693 GCA_011763485.2 Isoetes engelmannii
CTAATGTTAGTACCCCTAGGCCGTATCTAGGGTGACGTGTCAGTATTTATACCCGTATAAATACCTGGAACGTCACAACCGAAACAGAAAGGTGTGCCATCTAGACTTGACATAATCAAGACTAGTAAACGTGTCTCGGTATTGCCGTGCTAATTTCCTGGCTTGTGCTTTCTACTTGGCATGTAACATCCATATAATATATGCAACTTTTGTGAACATCATAGGTTGATGCTTGCACATATGGTCATGGTTTGCTTATATAAATATTTTTGTTGTTGAAATTATCTAATAACATTACCATCAATGCATTAACTTTGCGTTTAAAAGATGGATATTAGTAGAGAAAACAATGCTTTTATAAGGAATGTGGGAGCCAAGTAATATAGTGTGGTGTGTGGTCACATGTCCAGTTGGATGCTATCTAGTGGCGTGACATTTAAAACTCGTCTCCTTCTCCTTCTCCTTCTCCTTCTTCAAAAGTAGAAAATTTGGGAAGTCTTATCCAAAAATTATGTTAATATTTCACGCTTTGAAGTAGTTAATTACATCAACAAAAGATAGGTACAAATATAAAAAATGCAAATTTTCGTCCTGGTTTGTTGGTGTTATTTAGTTCTTGCTGAAACTCTAAATATGCATCTCCACATTGCGCATATCACCAAGGGCCTAATGTCAAACTGTTCGAAATGCTCTCGTGATAGCTTCACTTTTTCTACAGACAACTTCTTAGCTGATGTAAAAGAGAAATGCACGTGTGAATCATTGATTCGAACTGCCATGATGTCTCACGACTATCAACCACGTGAGACAATTCATCCCGAAGGTAGGCTCGTATAATGGAATCAGATATCGGCTCAGAGTAATGCAAAATATTGCGCCCAACTTTTTTTCCACCAACACTCTCTGTGCACACCCAAATGCACGTACAATAAGATGGGTGCCATTACACAAATCCATTACTATTATTAAATGAATTGAATTTGAATGGGATGATTTTTATCATCTACAAAAGGAGACCAACTCGGCCTCGGCCCATGGGACGCATATTACTTAATTTTGAACTTTAATTAATGCCATTTCTTGAAATTATTGAAATTTGTCCATATAAACAACAAACTCTACTAAGGGGAGAGTTGTTTAGGGATCGAGTAAAATTTTCTAATTTGAACTTCCATTAATACCATTTCTTGAAATTGTTGGGTGCTGGCAACAAACTCTGTCAAAGAGAAACCGTGGCATATAATACTGTTCAAATAAACAGAATCATGTTCATCAATATATGTAATGGCCATAATACAAGCCACTGGCAAATTACTTGCCATTGGAAGTAGCAATAAATGCTATATTTTTCCATTCTTATATGATCCCAAACTTTCTCCTTAAGATCTAATCTTAAACCGATCCACATCAGTTATCAACTTACTTCTCTGTCCTACAACAATTGTATTTTCCTGTTTTACTCATGATGGAAAGCAATTTTAATAAAACTAACTATTTGGAGATTGCAAAATGACTTTCAGGCTTCAGCCCCTTTGAACCTATTTTCACTTACCCTCCTCCCTAACACATATTAAAGGCAATGGGCTTCTAACCTGTAAAAGCATATGGAGAAAATATATAGAATCAGCAGATACTTCAAATTAGAGTAATCCCTGCTTGCCAAACCTACCACATTTCTATCTGCAAGTTTTTTTAATTTCTAAAGCTGCAAAACTAGATACTTTTGCTGCAAAAAAGGAGCTTGCATTACAAAGCCAAAACTTAGAGAATATTACAATGCTTAGAGATCATTACAAAACCTCATTATTTAAATATCTAAATGCATCTACCTAGTTAAATACTTATCACCTATTTTTGCATTCCTCAACTTAATATCAAATAATTAGCTTAGGCCAACTGATTTAGATGTACATGATGCAAATGATTAACAAACTATATATCTGAGTTATACCAGGATAACTTTGCAGAAATTCCAACCTGGAGTTGATCACAAAATATGCCAGCATCACAAAAGATCGTTTTTCTGCATTTTAATTGCACCTAAGGCACTTGGAGGGTTGTCTAACAGAATGTGAAGAGTAGCCGTGTTATGTACGGTAACGGTTGCGATGGATGCAGCGAATGCGTTTGATGAGAGAGAATACGACAACCATCCAAAAACACGCAGAAAGGGTAACGATAAAAACATATATCATATCTCAGGCATAAGATCTTTGACTCACCAAGCACTTTGGTTATGTCTCTAGATGCAGCAAAATAATGCAAAATTTTAGAGCTCCTGCAGAAAATCTTGATCACCAAGAACTACATCTGGGCATTGCCAGATCAAACTCAGAATACAGCCAATTCTATTGAGCCATATCCCCTTGGGCCCTTAACACCCCGTTCCAGAGCCTGTTATCAAAGTAAACTCACATGTTATAGCTATAACAAGAATTGTTATCACCATAACAAGTTTATTTGTTGACATGTGGCAGTACATGTGATAACAGGCTCTGGATGGGGTGTTAAGGCTGATGAAACCCTGTTTCGGGGCCGTTATGGGCAACTAAATGGCCTCGGGAGCACTGCAGATGCACTTGCTTGCTGCGGCTTCGACCATTTGGTTGCCCATAACAGCCCCAAGAGAGGGTGCCCTTAACTTTTTATATGTTGCATATTAAGGTTCGGGATATGGGTTCGGGATATGGATATGCATTTGATTTCTATGGATTTTTCCACTGAAAAAACATGCATGCCAAGAAAAGAAACGAACATGGTGCCAAAACTGGCACCAGACGTCGTGCACTCAGATTCGACCTCTATTTTCTCTTGCTGCCCTCACCGATCTAGCGCCTGTAGCTCGCTTTCCAATACTTAGTAAGTTTAGTTTGCATCTATTGTGTGATAAAATTTTGTGTGGAAGTTTCCATTTGAGCTTTTGCTTTGATTGTTTCAATGGCTAGTGGGCAAAACAGAGGTAAGGCAAAGCCAATGCTTTTTCCAATCGGGTTGGGGAGGAAAAAGATGAGCATGCGAGTTCCACAGAGGAGCAAATTGCCACTTTCATTGCTTATCCAGATTTTTTTTGAAGAAATGGAGGAAAAGGTGAGAAGAAATCAAGCAAAAGGAAGTGAAAAAGAATGAAGGGTGATTGGCGTTCAGAGCTATCTATGTGCCATGGTATAAATTAGTGGCTATTCTTCGCCATTTGGCTAAACTTTGGGCTTGACCATTAGGGTTTTGGCGATTTTTAATAGGATAAAAATCTCAAAAAATAAAGAACTTTAGCCAAACATAAATGCAACTCTTCAAATTTTTTAAAAGATTCGCCAACGTACCTACAAATTTTCAAGGTATTTTTCTTACTTTAGCCATATTTTACTAGTTTTAGTTCAGATTTTCACAATATTTCCAATAAGAATCCAAAATTCTTATAAGTATGGCTAAAGTTTTGCTTTTTCTTCTTCGAAACTTTAGCCAAAGTATAATTAGAATATGAGGAATTCCATGCAAGTATAACCAAACCAAGTTCATGGTTTCAAATAAAAAATTCCTTAATTTATACCTTGCTATGCACATTTCTAGATGTTAATAAACCTTTCTTTAGCAGACATTAGCAAGTCTTTCTTTCTTTTCTAGCTGGTCTTCTGTCATATTTCCTGCATTCTTGATATATGGTAGTTCTTCAAATGCTTCGATATATGATTTACATCTGTTAGCTGTGCATAGTTTGTATGCTGAAGGGATACTTCCATCTTAAATCTTAGGAACTATCTTTCAATAAAATATGCCATTTCTTTTCGGGTAGTTTGATCACTAAAACCCTGCCCATGGTTAGGTAATGTAGATCTAATTTACAAATGCTTTACTGTGGAAAATGGCTGAAGGTTGTGGATTCAAGAAGTGGGATTCAGAGGTCACTGCTATTGAGGATATAAACTACAGGTTTTGTTTTCATAAATTTTCCTCTTACAATATGTATGTACACATGACTGCATTTCAGGAAGGGGCAGCAGAGACAATCTAGACGCTTCGAATGGCTGGAATAAATTTGGATATTGATGGAGGACAAATAAAGCACAGAATCATATTGCACTTTCTTGCAATTTGTAAATGTCCACATTGGATACATTGACGACTGAATTCCTTTCCCTGATTTGGCTTATGATTTGAAGTTGTTATGTCCCTTGTGTATAAATGTCTACGACTATCCTCGTGTTTGTAATATTTGCAGAACCAGCAGGGTAGCTTTTGTGCATACAGGGCACTTTATCACTTCATCTGAGGATATTGAATTGAGATTTGAAAGAGCTGTATGGAAGATGCAAAGTACATGGCATAAGGTATATTGAGCTTGTTGACGTTTCTGTGTTCAAGGCTATTTGTGCTTGGAAAAATTATGTAGTACAGAGCATAAGGTTATCCTGAGCTTATTGACATTTGTGTGCTCAAGATTGTGCTTCGCAAAATTATGAGGGCAATTACTATGTGCAACATTTAGCATTTGTTATTGATGGTTGGGCACTTGAGATTGCTCTGAGGGACCGCATGGAGGCGTTTGCCGAGTTGGCAACACCTTTTTGAACTGCTATTTGTTGTTGGGTCACACCATCTCAAAAGGCTCAGGTATGAGGTAGGACTATTCTTTCATTTTGCTGCGCTACTATAATGGAAGAGCTCCAAAATATTCATGAATGTCTGCGGAAGCTTCCTTTCTTTGTCTGTCCAAGTCTCTGATTGAATCATAGATGTATCCTAACCTGTCAAGACTGTTATTTCTGTCATTCATAAATAGGTCATATTCGTTCTGATATTGTTTCTTTTGCAGCTTGTGGAACTTTCAAAGAGTTAGGATTATAGAATTATTTCTAAAACGGATAGGGAAGATGTTCTGATGATACAACTTGCATATGTTGGAGTTGGTAGACGTGAAGGATTGCAAGCAGCTCATGCATCTGGCTTTCGCTTTGGAAGTATGTCCTTATATCATTCACTATCTGCATCATATGATGTTTCATTTGATTGCGAATACTCATCATTTTAGTAGTTCCTTCCTGGCCCTTGGCTCAGTTAACATTCTTCTTTGTTTGACATTCCCATGAAGTATACAGTCAACCAATAATTAGAGGACTCACCATGGCTTTTGCTTCCTTAGTGTTGTAACCACTATGCAATTCTTTTTACTCGTGCTTAATCACCATATTTTGTTCTAATTTGTCCATACAAGTCTATTATCAAGAAAACATGGCTAGTATGTTAGGTGAGAGTTAAGGGTGAAGATCAAACCAACTAATAACAAGTCTTTTCAGAGTTAACATTTATTAAATGCATTTGCTGATCTTGCATTGGGAATTTCTCTCTTGTATATTGTAACTCTTCCATTTGGTACTCCTGTAGAATTCAAATTTTTGAAGCTCTTAATACTTGTGCACTTAATACTTGTAGAATTCAGATTTTTGAAGCTCTTAATACTTGTGCACTTAATACTTGTGAACTTGTGCATGGCAGATATCCTCAGAACAGAACAAGCATATATCCTTAGAATAGAACAATATTTTTTTCTCAGTACTCAATCTATAAGGCACTTTTTCTATGCTTTATACATATATTTTTATTGTTAGAATAAGTATTGTAAATGTATAATGATATTTCGTTTGAACCTGAACTAATATTGTTTATTGTGTTAACTTCTATCAAACAACTTATCTTTGTTGGTGCAATCACTTCTGTTTCAGTTTTTTTTTCTTTGTTCATTATTATGCATGATGCAACTTTAGACTTAAATTGAAACCAATAGTGCATATGAATACAAGAATATTGATAAAAAAAAAAAAATCTAAGATACAAACATATCAAAAAAATGCATTTGTTGATGAAATACAAAAATGAAAAAATTGAAGATAGAATTGCCATAAGTATGCCTTATAATCTGGA
This sequence comes from Isoetes engelmannii, assembly GCA_011763485.2. Classification (NCBI taxonomy): domain Eukaryota; kingdom Viridiplantae; phylum Streptophyta; class Lycopodiopsida; order Isoetales; family Isoetaceae; genus Isoetes; species Isoetes engelmannii. The sequence goes on from JAANSK020246576.1 coordinate 5,917, forward strand.
AATAAAAATGATAGCTATTACATGTGCTCATAAAATTGACACATAAATGTCACAAAAAAGACATAAATATATATACAAGAAATTTAGCACGTCCTACGGCGCATATTTCAATTTTAGCGTCTGAAATATTCCAGAACATTTTAAGACATTTTATTTGGAGTTTTTGCAAAGTTAGAAAAAAAAAATTATTTTCATTCTAAAACATTCTATTTTGAGTTCTTGCAAAGTTTGAAAAAAGTTTCTATTTTTAGACTGAGGTGCTTAACCACAAGCATCTAGAATATCCTAGAACATTCTAGAAGTATCTAGAATATTCTAGAACTATCTAGAGCACTTTAGAACATTCTATTTTGAGTGTTTGTAAAAGTTTCAAAGAAACCTTCTATTTTAGATTGAGATGCTTAACCACAAGCATCTAGAACATTCTAGAACTTTCTAGGACTCTCCAGAACATTTTAAAACCTTCTATTTGAAGTTTTTGCAAAATTAGAAAAAAACTTTCTATTTTTAGATTGAGGTACTTATTCATGAGCATCTGAAACATTCTATTTTGAGTGTTTGCAAAGTTTGAAAAAAACTTTCTATTTTTAGACTGAGGTGCTTAACCACAAGCATCTAGAATATTCTAGAACATTCGAGAAGTATTTAGAAAATTCTAGAACTATGTAAAACATTCTATTTTGGGTCCTTGTAAAATTTTCAAGAAAACCTTCTATTTATAGACCGAGGTGCTTAACCACAAGCATCTAGAATGTGCTAGAACATTCTAGAACTATGTAGAACATTCTATTTTGAGTCCTTGCAAAATTTTCAAAAAACCTTCTATTTTTAGATTGAGCTGTTTAATCATAAGCATCTAGAATATTCTAGAACTTTCCAGAACTATTCAGAACATTCTAGAACTTTCTAGAACTCTAATAGAACATTCTAAATTACCTTAGAGATATATCATTAGAATTTAAGGTAAGCTCAAAAATAAAAAAAGAACAAAATATTTAATAATGGATATGCAAAGAGTTAGCTAAGGGGCTTCTCTCCAGACCTCCCTTGCGGGGGTGATGGGGTTGGGGGTTCAATTCCCCCCTAATACAAAACTTTTAATGTGTAAACAAATGTGGTTTATATAGGTTTATATATGATCTCGGATCAACGGTCTAGATTGAAAGTATGTATCTCGGATCAACATTCCCGATTGAAAGTATATAAAAACGCGACAAATATAAGAACATATATATGTTAGATACAAGTCTCGCACCGTTCCTACGGTGCATGTTCCTACGTCGCAAAGGGAGGCGGATGAGTAGCAATGTCTTTTAATGTTAGGGTTACTCCATTTCTAGGATGTCGGAATTACTAATTCATCTATTCTTCGAAGCTATCACCCAATTATCTCTAATTGCTCAATGAATGCTTAGGACTCAACTTCCAAAACATTCTAGATCCAAAACATTCTAGATGATCTGGAAAAAAAATGGTAAATTGTAAGAATGGACTCTAAAATATCTAGCAAAAATTTACTATTTCAAGCAACCTTTGACGCTAAAACATCTAGCAAAAAAGTACTATTTTTAGCAACCTTTTCAAAACTATTCTTAGATACTTTCTTTATCTATCCTATGAACAAGTCAAAGCTCATGCTAACATCTACAACATTCCAAATCATCCACCAAAAAATATTATTTTTAGCAACTTTCTATTTTAGGTTGAGGTGCTATCCATGCTAGTCTATCAGTAGTTGACCCCCACGACATTCTGAAACATCCACCAAAATTACTATTTTAAGCCACTTTCTATTTTAGGCCGAGGTGCTTATGCATGCTAGCTGACCAGTCAGCATTAGCTTACTCCCATGACATTCTAGAGCGTCCAACAGAAAATTAGTGTTTTTAAGAACTTTTCAAAGATTACTATTCGTAGGACGTTCTATTTTAGGTTGAGGTGCCTATTCATGCTAATACCTCCGTGACAATTTAGAAGATCTAGTAAAAATTACCATTCTTGGCAACTCTTTTAAATATACTATTTTTAGCAACTTTCTACTTTAGGCTGGGACGCTTATCCATGTTGGAGGTGCTTATCCACGAGTATGTAGAATAATCTAGAACTGTCTAGAACACCCCAGAACTTTCTAGAGCTGTCTAGAATATTGTAAAGCATTTCAAAATTTTATAGAGCATTTCAGAGCTTTCTACAACATTCTAGAATATTCCAGAACTTTCTAAAATATTCCAGAACATGGTGGACCTTTGGAACATTCTAGAACTATCTAAAATATTTTATTTTGGCTCTTTGGAAAGTTCAAAGAAAATTTTCTATTTTTAGACATAGGTGTTTATCAATGAGCAGGTAGAACATTGTAGAACATTCATTCTATTTTTACTCTTTGCAAAATTTTAGAAAAAAATCTATTTTTAGATTGAGGTTCTTACCCAGGAGCATGAGAATAGTTTATAAAATTCTATTTTGATTATATGCAAAATATTGAAAGCATTTTTTATTTTTACATTGAGGTGCTTACCCATGAGTACGGTGTGTATCCATGAGCATCTAGAATAGTCTAGAGCATCGAACGTTTCGAAGCGTCCTACGGTGCTTACCCAGGAGCATGAGAACACTTTATAAAATTCTATTTTGATTCTGTGCAAAATATTGAAAGAACTTTTTATTTTTACATTTAGGTGCTTACCCATGAGTACGGTGTATGTTCCTACGGTGTATATCCATGAGCATCTAGAATAGTCTAGAGCATCGAACGTTTCGAAGCGTCCTGCTGCCGTGCGTCCTACGACGCACATTCCAATTTTAGCATATTCCCACGGCGCAGGTTTAAAGTCCAAACATAAACTTTCTATTTTTTGAATAGCATGCTTATCGAGATGCTTATTCACGAACATCTAAAACATTCTTGAACATTTTATAATATTCTATTTTAAGTTTTTGCAATGTTTGGAAAAACATTCTACTTTTAGAATGAGGTGCTTATCATCCATGAGTATCTAAAGCAGTCCGAAACATTTTGAATTTTTGCAAAGTTTTTTAGATTGAGATGGTTAATGAGGTGCTTATTTATGAGCATCCAGAAATTTTTACAACTTTCTAGAGGTTTCTAAAATATTCTAGAAGTTTCAAAATTTTTGAGGTGATTCTAGAACTTTCTAGAAGATTCTAGAACATTCTAGGACTTTCTTGAAGTTTTTTGAAGTTCCTTGAGGTAACTCGAACATTTCAAAAGTTTCTTGAAGTTTCTAGAATATATTAGAGGGTTCTTGAAATTTCTAGAATGTTCTAGAACTTTTTGAATCTTTTTGAAGTTTCTTCATGAAGTATTGATTTTAGAAGTTTCTAGAACTTTCTAGGAGATTGTAGAAGCTTCTAGATCTTTTTTCTAGAATTAGAAGTTTCTAGGAGCTTTTAGAAGCATCTTGAACTTCCTAGAATGTTCTAGAACTTCTTAGAACTTTCTAGGAGTTGTCTTGTGAAGTTTTTTGGAGTTTTTTGAAGTTTCTAGAATGTTCTAGAACATTTTTAAAGTTTTTTAATTCAAGAAGTTTCTAGAACTTTCTATGAGATTCTAGATGTTTCTAGAAGTTTCTAAAAGATTCTAGGAGATTCTAGAAGCTTCTAGAACTTCCTAGCTAGATCTTTCTAGGAATTTTTTAAAGTTTCTTGAAGCTTGAAAGTTTTTGAAGTTTCTAGAATGTTCTAGAACTTTCTTGAAGTTTTTTGGAGTTTCTTGATGAAGTTTTTTAAAGTTTGAAATTTTTTGAAGTTTCTAGAACGTTCTTGAAGTTTTTTGAAGGTTCTTGAAGTTTTTTGGAGTTTCTTAATGAAGTTTCTTGATTCTAGAAGTTTCTAGAACTTTCTTCTAGAACTAGAAGATTCTAAAAGATTCTAACAAATTTTAGAAGCTTCTAGAACTTTCTAGAGGATCCTCGAACTTTCCAGCTGTTGGTGGATTCCTTTGGGTGATAACCAAACAGATGAGCCCCTAGTATCATCAGTTCATCCCTTGACACAGCAACGCTGGACACTAGCAGGTGTGCTTACAATTTCTGCATGGTATAATGAGACACAATTGTTGACATGGGAAGAATTCCGAACCAAGTTCCTCCTTTTGAGATGGGATCATGCAATTTGACAGAAGGTAGTCTCCATACTTCCTCCTATACTACAAGTTGTAGCCTGCCATCTTTGGGTGATTCATGAGAATGTTAAGGTCGAGCACTTGGTTAATTCTATGTATAAGATCCTTCTTGCTGCTGAGGTGTTGCCTCCCCCACAAAAGTGGCAATTGGTGCTACCAGTGAATCAACAGAAAGCAGTTTGGAAATGGGTTTGGGATAAGTTATTCCATCCCAAGTTCGTTGTTTTGTGGTGGCAGATCATCCATAGACGCGTGCATGTCAATGTTCTGGTCCACAGGTTTCGTCCTCAAGTCTCTGCAGCATGCACAATTATAAAGCTAAATTATAAATGTTAGTTCTATAAGAAAGAACTTGAATGTGAGAGAGATAACTTTGTTAAAAATAACTTGGTAGCGTTATGCATAAACAAATAGATTTTTTGAGTAGTCTTAAGTTAAAAAAAAACAAATACGATAAAGTTACTAGCTCCATCACTATACATATATATCTGCATATATGCTACTTAAAATAGACATGTTAGCCTTTACTTATAGTTTTAACATTTTTATTTTTAAAATATTACAAATATAAATGAGTTTATATTTGAAAATAAATATTTTATGAACTTTGTATTTGACAGTAATTATATATAGTTCTTTTACGACTTTTATAATTTAAAATAATTTTTTTTTGTCTAATTTATGATTTGGTTTAAAAGAAAAATTATTCTATTTATATAAATAGAAGGCTCAATGGACGTCACTCACAAAAATGCAATACAAATTTTGAATAAAAGTGATGGACTATAAGTACAAAATCACTGCTCGAAAAACAGAAACGTGATGGTCTCTGATCACAAACCACTACCCATATAAGACATCGTGATCAAGAGCAGCATCCTCCTCGTCCTCCTCCTCCTCTGCGGCCCAATTCACACATGTTACAGCCATGAACGCAGGTATCATTTGCTCCTTGAAAAATAAATAAAAATCAAGAAATATATCCAAATACACAGAATCAGTAATTTGTTCATTTGGCCTTCAGACCCTGTTGATGTTGAAACTTGAGAATAACTGGTTGAGTTCGACCTTGTTCATGTTGAAACTTGAGGATGACTGGTTGAATGTTCAAGATCTGCCCAACAAGCCCGATGTGAACATGATTCTGAAAGGCGTTGCATCCCAGATGACCCCTGAATTGTAGATAAAAGTCAGATGCGTGGCGATGCCACGATGATTGACGAGGTGAACTATCTGCACGCCTAACTGAAATGTCTGATTGACAAGAAAAATTATTCGCAGCCGCTGAATAAAATTTGCTAATGGTAGAAGGGATCAGACGACAAAATGAATATTGGACCAGAACATTGCGAAGCTGTCCTGGAAAGATTCGTAAGGTTTGTTGCAAAATTATCTGCTCGAAGTCTACTGCTGAAAGATTAGTTGTTTACATTTGCTTTTCAATTCTCTACCATAGTGGGATAGGTTCTCAACTGAAATGCAGGCTCCTCCATATTTAGTTTTCCTTAAAAAGGCAAAGGCTTGAGTAAGAAAAGACACGATACATGCTAGGGCTAAAAGGCACGATACATATTAGGGCAGAAGTATGGCTAGCAGCTCTATGGCGACCAGCTTTTTAGAGCCCATGAGTTCTTTCGCACAGGACAGCGGCTGCTATGGAGATTTTGGTTGCCTAACAGGCACCAACTTGGTGCTTCAAATATTGTCGAGGCATCGGCATACAGATTAATTCAATGTGAGAGCTGTTTGCAATTCCTGGTGTGAAGCTATTGTGTCGTCTGAATTTCTGAAGCTCTGGAAGGATGATCATGACGATGACGATGAGGAGGAAGAGGTCTGGGCTGTTTTACAACATAGGCACCCTGTAAGTTGCTCAGCGATCCATGCAGAACTGTGGCGTCTTTTTAATTGCATATCACTCCTGTTCCTACGATGTATGTTCATACGGTGCTTATTCATTGGCATCTATCAAAAAAACTTTCTATTTTTAGATTGAGAAACTTAACAACATTCTAGAACTATGTAGACCTTCTAGAATATTCTAGTCCTTGTAATTTCTAAAAAAAACTTCTATTTTTAGATTGAAATGCTTACACTTGAGCATTTAAAACATTCTAGAACTTTTTAGAACTCTCCAGAATATTCTAGAGCATCCTATTTGGAGTTTTTGCAAAATTAGAAAAATACTTTCTATTTTTAGATTGAGATGCTAATTTTAAGTTTTTGCAAAGTTTAAAAAAAAAATTTAAACTGAAGTGCTTAACCACAAGCATCTAGAATATTCTAAAACATTCTAGAAGTATCTAGATTATTCTAGAACTATGTAAAACATTCTATTTTGAGTCCTTTTAAAATTTCTAACAAAACTTCTATTTTTATATTGAGATGCTTACCTATAAGCATCTAAAACATTCTAGAACTTTCTAAACCTCTCCAGAACATTCTAGAAGCTTCTATTTAGAGTTTTTTTTTAAATTAGAAAAAACTTATTATTTTTAGATTGAGGTGCCTATTCATGAGCATCTGAAACATTCTAGAGCATTTTAAAACATTCTATTTTGAGTTTTTGCAAAGTTTGAAAAAAAAATTCTATTTTTAGATTGAGATGCTTAACCACAAGTATCTACAATATTCTAGAACATTCTAGAAGCATCTAGAAGTATGTAGAACATTCTAGAACATTCTATTTTTAAGTCCATGTAAAATTTCCAAGAAAACTTCTATCTTTAGATTGCGGTGCTTATCTATGAGCATCTAGAATACTGTAGATTCTAGAACTCTCTAGAACATTCTAGAATACCTTAAAGACATATCATTAGCATTTGAGATAAACTTAACAATAAAAAGAACAATATATTTGATAATGTATATGTAGAGAGTTGGTCAAAGGGCTTTCCCTCAAATCCCCATTACGGGGGTTCAATTCTCTTCTAATGCAAATTTTTTTAAGAGATCCCCAAAAACATGGCTAGAAGCCTCTAGAAGTTTCACTTTTTAGAAGTTTCTAGGATCAAATCCAATATGGACCGTAGGATCGTCCATGGTGCCACGTATACGGGCAAGATGGCCCCAAATATGTCCTTCCCCATTAAGCAATTTGGGCCGACCAATCTTGCACTCAAGGGTCAGGATCTTCTGGTGTATATCAAGTGACGAGCCTAATATAGATAGATATATAGTGATAGTGATATATATTATGTACTACTATATAATTATAAGTAATTAAATTTTATTTAATATAAAATTTAGTTTCAAACATTGGCAGTATAACTACAATATGAACCAAAAACTCAAATTAAAACAGTATTGAATATTAGCTTTCAAAAAATGACGTTTAAAAGTATGATATTTTATTTCATAAATTGGCTTAAAATATCTGACATCCAATAACATTTCTTAGAAAATACATTTTAACTAATTTAATAAGATTAAAGATTTAAAAAATAAAAAATGTAATTTATATAAATAAAATATAATATATTATAAAATAACTTCAAAAGTAAAAAACGGCACTATAACAAGAACCAATCTTAGAAAGTTCAACAATTCCCTATAAAAATCAGTATCATTAAATTTACGAGAAAAATCTGACTTCTTATTATAAGTACCTATCACATAAAAGTTTTGGTTAAT